>JARYGA010006924.1:0-244264 GCA_030545235.1 Helianthus tuberosus
CAAATAATTCCATAAAATTCCCAAAATCATTTCTCTTCTGGAAAAATCTTGTTTTTAATATATTTAGTGTATTTGTTGAGAAAATGTAATTGAAACCCATTATTCAAAACCATAGCTCCTCAACTTGGATTTACTTGAAATTTGGATTTGTAGCTTATTATGACCAAAAAATATTACTGTAATAAATTCGGAATTTTCTGAGTAGTCTAAGTATTTTATTTATTTTTGGTGGTTATTTATGCCCACAAATTACTAAAAATAGCTAGACACTTCAAAATTTTATGATTTTTGGTCGACAACCTTATATTTTGACATCCCAAAGCTACAGTAAAAAGTTTAGAATTTTTCAAGGTCTGTAGATAGGGTTTCTACTCTTAGGGTTTTCTTTTCGGTTTTTTTATGTATTGATTTTGTTATGTTATTTCCAGGAGTTTTTTCATCAATTTTTCCTCCTCAAACTACTATCTTAGCCTTGTTTAAGTATTAAAAAAATGGATTAATCAAAACATGATGAATCTAAACTCTATTGAACACATCTTCTAACCTTGTGCTTATTTCAAGTTTCTTTTGTACCCTTTTTTGTCTTTATACTTTGTTTACCAACTTTTTAAAGGTTATTTCCAGAAAATTTTATATGGTTATGATCTTAAAAACTTAATGGTGGTGTTGGTTTAAGATTTTTTTTCAAAAATGCTTAACATATTGCAAGATATGATACCTAATACTTGTTAGTTTTGGTGTGTTGAATGTATTGTGATGTTTTAGGTGAAGCCATGAGTAACATCGATATATATACATGTGTAAAATGGATGATTCTTCTATCACCATATGATTCTCATCCATTTAGTCATCAAAACTTAAACATAATCAAATGAGACACTTGTTTGGATTCCTTCACAAAAATGTGTAATCGAAGAGTGTTTTCTTTGATGCTTGGAAGTAAACCCAAGTTATTTTATAGATTGTAAGCTTAAAAATGTTTCAAGACTTAGTAAAATACCTTAGGTGTTTAGAAAGAAGAAGATAGATTACTTGCAAGACTTGAGAGAGTTTTAGGTGAGTTTGGAAGTGGGTTATGGGGTCTTGGGGTTGTGTTAAAGTTTGTTCTTATCCCTTAACTTGGTTTAACGTCTAAACAGGTCCAAAAGTTAGGTTTGTTAAAAAGAATAAACAAAGAAAAGAAAATAAATGGCTCAAAAAGAAAATAAAAGGGTAGGAATCAATGACAGGAGAATGGGTGATTAGGACCAACTTACCTCTTGATGTCTTGTGAACTAGATCGGGTCATGGGGTTGTAAGGGCTCGATTGTCAGACGAGGGATTCTGTGTGAGAATGTGTATTATTATGTAGTATATGGGTCGGAATCCTAACACACTTGATCCTTCCGCTTTGAATCAACAGGGAAATGCCACTCGAGGTCGGGATATATATTAGTTTCTATTAGTCCGTCAATGAGTCATCAATTCCCCTAAGGTAGTTACTTTTATATATATCAAGTCCTTTATGCTTTGGTGTTATCTCCACGCAAAGGCAAGATCTTACCCAACCGAAGTCCCATCCAAAACCTTTAACCTCTACTACGAGCATCAACATGTTTTGTCTCTACATAGACATAGATGTCATGAATGACCCAAGTTAATGGTGTCGCAAGATTGTTGGTAGCTTTTAAGGATTAGGCGGAAACTTTAATGACCCAAGTTAATGGCGACACTATTATTTCACTCACTTTCAATAAACTATATTAATTGATTAAAGTCATTAACATACACACCTTGCTTACCCATGATCTTCCTTAGCTAGCTTGACATCAAGGGGGTAAGTTCCCAAAACACCTCATGAATCTAGCCAAGATTGGCCATGGAGGAATATAACATTAAACGTAAAAAGAGTATATAAATAAATAAAAGCTTGATCACAATAATGATTCTTGTGTTTCTCCTAATGATTAGAGATTGTGGGTAGAAGAGGAGAGAGAATGAGCAAGTGAAAATGGTAGAGAAGGCCTCTATTTATAGGTTGGCTGGGGGTGAGGCACGCCCCATGCCCGGTTTTGTAATCTGATGTAGCTGGTATTCAAGGCACGGGTCATGTCTCATGCACACGGGTCGTGGTCAACTTTATGGGCCCCTTGGGATCTTCCAAATCTTCTAGAAGCATTCTCTTTGTCTTGTACTACCGCGACACGGGTCATGCATGGATTTCTTCGCCTGATCTTCATGTAGTGGGATTTTAGAGGTGTCTGGTGGTATCGGGATCTGAGGCATGGGGCGTATATCCGAGGCATGGAGCGTGTCTGGATAGCTTCTCCTATTTTCTCCTTTTTTGTCCGGTTTTACTTCCTTTGTTAACCTTGGGTTATTTTTGTCCTAAAAATTCAATACAAACTGATTTAAGCCTATTTTGAACATTTCATTAACGATATATATTATAAGTAGATGATAATTTGACATAAAAACACTGCTGATATCACCTACACACTGCACTTATGGCCATTACAATAAATGGATTGGGGAACCTGGATACGATAATATCAACCCCCAAATACTTTATGTTAATCAAGCAATATGTATTAAATCGAATTAACACTGGAAGCATTTAGCTCCCGTTGTGATACAAGAACCAAGGGGTTTGATACTAAATCACAAGTTTTAATAAAAATAAGTTAAAAATATTTACTTGTACTAGTAGTTGAACACAACGTATTCGGTTTGTAGTACAACCGGATTCAAAGTTTATTGGCTTGCAGTGCGATTACTAGAGGGCTCTATAGTCCAGAGTGAATGGAAATAATATCCATGAGAATCGTTTACTAGTCATTATAAGTCATTGAGACTTAATCGGTTAACATAGATTTAAAACACGGTTTCGTTAGATTAAACGGTGACTAGATAGAATGTCGTTTATAATCGTACGAGTGAGGAGTCTCGTACATCATGGTTTGTTAACCTTACATTCTGATTTGAAAAAGTTTTGAAAAGGTTTTGACCCGTTACGACTTGTTTATATGGTTTAAACCATTTTAACTAGTTGTATGCCTATATACGGGTTCGGATGAGAAAACTGGTTCATGGCAAGTCGAACATCATAAAATATATTTTTGTTATGTTTTACAGACTATTTTGATGTCTAAAATATCACATTACATGTCTTTATAAATCATTCTTTGGTAAATATATATATTTTCAAACAAAGCTGAGTTTGACTTTTACAAAATTCAGGTTTGACATGTCAATTACAGTTTACTAAACTCCGCCGCCATTATGAAGAAAAGCTTTATTAAAACCACCACCACTACCAATTCTCAAACCCTGTTTTACTTTACCAACTACAATAAGATCCCATTTAACCCACATTTTTTTCTAGATTCCCCTATGGTACCAAAACATCTAGAACAAAAAACATTCAAGAATACCTATAATCTTCCTCCCAATGATCCCAAAACAAAGGAAAGTAACATAGATCTACCCTCAATAAAAAAGCATATAATGCTCCAAAATCCAGTGTTCTCGGTTATTGGATTTACTCATCGGTAAATAGTTTATAAAATAAACATTCTTCACATAACATATAATCAAACCCAAAATAACATCCCCCAAACCAAGGTGATTTTCAGAGTGAGGACTCTCCCACTTCAACTTTTTGCTTCACGACATTATTTTCCATGATATTATACTGTTTTCCAAATCAACTTCCACTCTATCTTCGTGATTAGGCAAAGAATGCTTTACCACGTGATGCGTGGTCGAATACCGGTGTTCTAATGTGTTTAAGTTTATGTTTTTACATAGCTTTTAGTTTCGAATAGCCTAATTTTGATTGGAATTGTGTTTTGCAGTTCTAATAGAGTTTAAGGAGCTATTTGGAAGATATTGAGAGCACCAGGAGCGAACGGGATCGACCGGAAACATGAAATATGAAAAAATTAGGAAATGCACTCTACAAGGACCGTCGGCGATGCCCTAGGGCCGTTGTCGACGCGGATTTATAAGCCCCGTTGATAAAAAATGGCATAAACAGCGAATTTTTGTGTCGACAGGAAACTGAGTCACAAAGCAGGAGTCGGCGACGCCCCCTTATACGTGCCGACGGGTTTTCTTGTTCAGTTTCATTGTTTGACGATTAAAAACGTATTTGGGGTCTCATTTTCAGGGGTTACACTTTGTTTTGAGTTTGAATTGAGTTCTTGGAGCCTAGAAACCACCAACCTTCATCCCCAATCCATCCAATCATCACATAATCAACCGAATTCATCATTAATCTTCATTCCACAACCCTAACCACCATCCATCCTTCAATCCACTTATCACCACCTTTCATCCTAAACCTTAATCATCATTTTCACCACTTCAAAGCTTCAAGATGATGATGTTCAAGTTCCAAGCATCCATTGATTGCGTTCATCCTACCATGAGCGGCTAATTCCTGCGGGTTTCACCCCGGTGTAGACTTTTGTAAGGTTTAGGGTTTACTATTTGTTTGATACTTGGTTTGTGACAATTTGAATTGCATTTGAAACATTGGATAATTGTCTTACGTTTGTATGGAATTTACAAATTGTCGAATGAATATTAAATTTGACTTTGTGAAATGAACATGCATATTTATGCCTTATCTTGTGTTAGGATTTAATTGTCTGAGGTAACGAAGTGCATTGTGATCCGTCTTGAACGTTGATAGCAATTGGCACCTAAGCTTCGTGGTTTTAAAACCGTTAATGATCTAATTCATCTAAACTGAGTTAAAACATCTAGTAACCCTAGGCTTTGCAATTGTTGAACCGGGTGTGAACCTTGTTCTCATTTATTGTTTAAAATCGTTAATCAAATTTTTGTTCCATTTTCAAAGTTCTTCGTAGTTAATAAATAATCAAAACCAATTTGTCGGTCCATTCCGACACACTTTCAAACAAACAAATTGACAAATTTCTTAGCAAGCTTCATAATTAAAGTGACAACATCTAAAATCAATCACATCCATACGCAAACCACAAACTCTTCGTGGTTCGACCCCCTACTACCACTAACGCATTGTTAAGGGTAATTTGGGACTATAAATATTATCTTTGACCGGGGCGCGACACTCCGATCAAATTTTGGCCCCGTTGTCGGGGAGTTCGTGCGCTTTGTGTATAGATATAGTTGATTTTCGTGATTATCTATTTAAGGTGTCTATTTCTTTTTGCGACCTTCTCTATTTTCTTGTTACGCATGTGTGTTGCTTGTGCAGGTTACAGGTAGTGCGTGCATACGAGGAATTCCAGGAGGACCTCACCGTTAGTGTTTGAACCAAAGATCGAGCGGGTAGTTAGAAGGAATTTAGCCAACCGGTTGGAAGCAACTCTTGCTTCTGGCCCACTCAACACCTATCCACCATCTTCACAATCTGTTGAACCTAGTTCAATGGATCCTCAAAATTCAAACCAACCCAATGACCAAAACCAATTTCAATACCGAGGAAACCTTCGATCCAACCAAAACCTTCAAGATGACCAACCAAGCGGTGGTAACAACTCCAGACCACCAACACCACCATTCCAAAACCGTGGTCAAAACCATAACAACCAACGAACACCCACTCCTCCACATCAAAACCCATTACCACCCAACACCAGCAACCAAAACGTTAACCCCAACTGTGGAGTTAACCAAAATCGCGGCAATCCCGTGAATGAAGATCAATTCCTCAATCTAAATGATTTAAGGAATGTTATCCCCGATAATGAACCATTTAGTGTTCCTGATTATCAATCACCAGAACATGTGAGTATTCACTCAGAATACTCGGATGGCGGGGGAAATTATGATGAGAGGGTTGATGATGACATATGGGGAGATGTCAATGAACGGGGATTTGAGAATGAGGAGTTCGGCTACCAAAACGCTAACTATGTGGGAAACAACGAG
Source organism: Helianthus tuberosus (assembly GCA_030545235.1). Lineage (NCBI taxonomy): Eukaryota > Viridiplantae > Streptophyta > Magnoliopsida > Asterales > Asteraceae > Helianthus > Helianthus tuberosus. The sequence continues at coordinate 5,905 of JARYGA010006924.1, forward strand.
GGTTATGGATACGGATACAGATATGGTCAAAACGACGGGTATGGTAACAACTGCCAACCACGAAACAACAACCAAAGGAACCGGGATGACGGTTATTACAACAACAACAACAACAATAATGCTAACCGTAACCGGATTCCCCAATTCGTGGGTGGTGGAAACCAAGGTGGTGATAGAGGAGGTGATCGAAGGGGGAATCGAAGCCGGGAGATCAAGAGGTTAATCGTCCACGCCGGCATCCGCAACAAGCTCCAAAGGGTGTGAATGGTCGATTTAGACCGGTGGTCACTGAAAATGACTCACCTATTGTTCCCCTACCTTGAGGAGTGAGGTCTTTTGAATGCAAGCCCAACTATATCAACATCCTACCTCACTTCAACGGTAGGACACAAGACGAGCCATACACTCACTTGGCGGAATTTTCCGCTATATGTGGCATGACAGGGGGCATGATTTTGAGAAAGAGGAAGTGAAGTTGAGGCTATTTCAACTCTCGTTTAAGGATAAAGCAATGCAATGGTTCCTCACACTTCCAGCGAATAGCATTCGCACATGGGCCGAGATGTAACAAACATTTCTCGACGAGTACTACTCGATAGCAAAGACCGATGATGCACGGGATGAAATTCGGTCGTTTCGACAACTATCGTGAGAGTTACTACATGGAGCCCTTACTCGTTTAAGGAGTTAGTTCGGAAGTGTCCTCGTCATCAAATTCCTAGATGGGAATTATTGAAGTGTTTTGTGCGGGGTTTGGACTTGGAAGAACATAAGTACCTACTATCTGCGAGTAATGGTACCTTGTTGAATAACCATGAGGAAGATGATTGGGAGTTTATAGATATAATGAGCAAAAACTCCAAAGCGGTTGCTATGGCGGACCGAGCCAAAAAGAATCCAACCTCAAGGTCTTGGACCGAGCCAAGGCGGTAACCAAGGGGGTTACCAAAGAGGTTACAATCAAGATAGTAATAGGTTAGCGAATAATCATGGTGGCAGTGAGGATTTAGGTGCCAAGATAGATGTGCTATTGAATGTAGTGAAGGAATCTAGTAGTGACATCAAGGAGATGAAAAGAGTTAATGAGATGAGGGATAATTCGCACGAAGCACTGGCAAAGCAAGTGGGTCAACTAGCAGAAGAAATGGCCCAAATGAGAGGAAGTGGAGGACGACTCCCAAGTGACACTACAGTGAACCCGAAGCATCAAAGCTCTAGCACAAGAAATGTGAGGAATGCACGTGTTAGCGCGGTAAGTCTTTTTTCAAATGATGAAATTATTAGTGTCGAAAGCATTCCACCACCACAATTCGTTGAGGGTGTAGTGGAAAATGTAAGTGATGAGTCGGAAAGTGAAAATGAACAAGAAACAATTTCACAAATTAAACTCGAGAACATAACCAAAAACTCTTTTTGTGAAAAAATTTTAAGTCAACTTCATGATAAGGCCAATGATATGGGTGTGGAGTTTAATACCATTCCCTATCCTTTGGCCTTACTGAACCCGATTAATGTGTCAAAGTTTGAAAAACGGTGCCCACCAAAGGACGAGAGGTGGGAAAACTTTAAACAACCAAAATTTAATTTACCGTTACTTGATGACATTATGTAACACCTCGCAAAATCATGTCCAATGTAATAAAGACACGTGTCATGAACTTTAAACGTGTAATAATTTGAATTCGAGGGACTAAAGTTGACAAACAAAGAAAGTATGTGTGTAGAAGGATCCAAAGTGTCAACATGCCAAACTTGAGCCTCTGAATGACCTCACACGACGTTCGTATTCTTTCATGAATAAATTATCGAACACGGAAAGCCATTTTTTCTTAAAATTTAAAATTTACAAAGCATAGGGGTTAAACGTGTCAACATGTTAATTCTTACCTCTGAGTGACCTTTTAACGATCCCGAGGATTTATAATACTTCATTATACTCTCATGTATATCGGATAATGATTTCGTGGAGTTTCGATGCACATAAGTACATTTCGGGTGATCTCGTAACTAACCGGGAGCTTAACGGTGTTTATTTTAGGACCCAAAACTCTCAAAAGTTAACTATGGGGGTCACAAGTGCAATAAATGAAAGTTAATTAAACTTAAAATGGACCAGGGACTGAAAATGCAAAGTTTGCAAAGTTTTTACCGGAATCAAAGGTTCTCACGGGCCGCGAAGACTCCCTCAGATATCTTCGCGGGCCGCGAGAGAGGTGCATGCGACAAAAAACTGGACAACTACATGTTGCAGGCTGTTCCACCGCCATTGCATGCTTCTTTTTGATACCATGGACTATGCAAATGGTTTTTACTACCCTAGGGACACTTGGGATCCTCTGGATTACCTCTAGGAACATATGGATTGATCTTGAAGGCCATCAAACTCCTATAAATAGCCCCATTGTTTGCACTTAGAACTTGCACATTTGAAATTTTCACTCTCAAGTGATCTCTGAAGCATCCTGGTGTTCAAGGAAGCTTTCTCTACTTCAATTTTCGTGCTAAGGACCATAGTAAGTGTTCTTAGCTTCCATAGTTAAGTTTTCATTAGCTTAATGACCGAAAGTCAAAGATATCGTAATTACGCTTTGACTTTGTGATTAATCACTAACGGTCCAACCATTATTCAAATTGAAATTGGCTTTATGTTGGTAATTATGTAGGTGTTAAACCCTTCAAAGGGCACCTCCTAATTATCACGTTATCTCAGTCAATTGCCAGGTCAAAGTTATGAACAAAAAGTCAAACGAGTCAGTTTTTACAAAATAATTCATAACTGATAATGCAGAAGTTATGGAACATGTTTTAACACTTAAATAACTTGGTAAATAATATAAGAACATGTTTAGGCATGTTCAACCAGACAATTCCGAGTTTAGGCTCGGTTCGCAACCGAAAGTCGCAAAAGTAGACTTTTGCTTTGACTTTCAGTTCTGACCCGCTTTAGCTTAGTTTAGTTATGCCTTAGGGTTCCTTTAAGGCCATATTATAGGTTAGTATAACCCTCTGAGGTTATACAACATGGTTCCATAGAAATCCTAGTACACTGCATGTTTCCGTTAAATGCATAAAAATTGATCATTATGCCCTTTTGATATAAAAACGAAATTTTTGGAAATGTGAGTTGACAAAAATCTTCATTACTGATTTATAAGTATGTCCTAAAATTTTGACATCCGTTTCTGGTTTCAAATAAGAGTTATGCAAGATATCATAAAACAAAAGCTTTTTATTAATTAAATTGCCTTTTTTAGCATAAATCTTATTTAAACCCAAATTTTGGCATCCAACTTGCTACCCACTGTTAAGATATAGTATTTAGGGATTTTTGGAAATTTTTTTCAAATTTTATATTGACCATAAGATAGAGTTCTAGCATAAATTCGGTAAATGACGGTAATATCCTTTTTGTTAATAAAATGAGTTTAACATATGATTTGAATACTAAACATTTTCCTACTGATATCATGTGTTAAATAAAATATTTTAAGCTTTAGAAACGATTAAAACTTCAAAATTTTATAAACATCTTAAATATCGTCAAATACCGACTTTTAGGCTAATTAGGCGCATAGTATTGTTTAAAACTATATTTAACACCTAAGACTTATTACCTACTGATTTTATAAATAAATTTGTATACTTTAACAGTAAGTAAAAGTCTTGAACTCAGATTTCAAAATTCGACTTTAAAAGCAGGTGTGAAATGACCAAAATGCCTCTACGGTGAATAGTTTAGCCATAAATGATAAACCTCACATATGTATGGTAACTTACTGATGTAACTTGATAAAATAAATATTTTTACTAATATTTATAGACCAGAACCTCAGTTATTAATTAACCTCTTTTATAAACTTTAAAATGACCAAATTACCCTTTCGGGGCTTAACTTGGTTTTAAATTCGTTTTGGGCATAATGGAAGATAACCTACTGATATCACAACATAACTTAAGCATAATAACTTAGGGAACTTGTACATGACTTATTGGGTTACCCGTTATGCATATACGCGTTCGGTACGGTTTATGTAACTAGTTTGCATAAATTAGCCGAAACGGGTCAAATCTTATCATTTTTACTTCAAAATCCAGAATGTATTTAGTTTACCCATTTTATACAAGTCTTCATACTTGTTGGGTCTAAATCACATTCTAATCCGGTTTTCGCTTAATCTTGCATTTTGAACCGTAAACCTTTCTTGGAAACTAACCGGTTTAAGTTATAACTTAAATAAGACCCGTTAGGAATCTAATAGGTTAATTAAAACTTTCGTTCCAGATTAGGAGCCCAGTAAAAGCTCCATGTACTTGCTGATTAGAAAATACGACTGAGAATAAATTTCATTTAGGTCAGGTAAATACTTTTAACTTATTTTCCCTTATACGGGCTTGGGATACGGTATTATAATAATACCTCTAGGTCGGGTATGAAATCATTTAATCGGATTATGATTAATAAATTGCATAACCTGTTTTAATCTGTTTTGTTTGATACAAAGCCTTTGGGGGTTAATATGACCGTGTCCTGGATATCCTGTAGGACCGGTTTTGATTCCGAAACGATTGCAAAACGAACGTGAAACGTGCGGAATCCGTACACGAACGCGACCTAACACACATGACGTAATATAAACGTGATTCTTTGATAAATCTGAAATCGTACAAGAACCGTGAATCACCTAGAGCACTTTCTCTCTCTACTTTCTCTCTCTAAGCACCAAGCTCTAAATTCTCTAAAATGGCCAAAAGTCCTAATTCTTAAGTCTAAGGCTCTATTTATAGGCACAAGGCTTTTAATGAGATTTCTCATTATTACAGAAATGCCACCTTGCCTTTTTGTCTAGATATCTCTAATATTACAATATAAAATCTAGTATTCTTCATTTTCTGCTACGGTTCTGATTGACGGAGGCGATAGACACATACTGCACTAACAGACTCCCCCTTAGATATTGCCGCAGTCAATCTCGTAGCGTCTTGTCTTTTCTCTTTCACGAACAGAATCCCCATGGATCTGTTTTCAGACTCAGTTGCTCTTTCTTTCCTTCAAACTCCTTTTCTTCAGGCTCCCCCTTTCGTCAAGCTTCCGTGCTTTTGGGATCGACACCTGGCTTTCCGGGTACAAGCTCCTCCTTGCTTTGAGCTCGTCTTCAGACTCCCCCTTAGACTCAGCTTCTGGGATCGTAGTCTGGACTTTTCCTGCAATCACTCATACAACTATAAGTAACAACATTTTAATCTTCCAGATATCATAATCTGACAATTCAATCCTCTCAAAATTACTTCTCATGAATTTGGTAGTTTCATCGAATCGTATCGGAAACTAACTCTATAACAATATAAGCATCCAAATCCCCCACAGTTAATCATCCAAGTCCAACTTAATGACCTTGGAGATATCACAAACTATTTTTGAATTTTTAATTTTAAAACTTCAAGTTTCAAATTAATGAACTTGTTTTATTTTCAGAAACACAATCAGCTTACTTAGATTTTGAAACTCAGCATTTCAGACATCAGTTGTCGAAAATAAAGCAGAAATCAAAATCTTTTTGTATTTTCTGAAAACATAAAGCAGTAAAGAAATATGTACAAACATATTTACAGACAATATTTTTGTTTGAGTATGCGTCAGAGGATCATATCAGTTTATGACAAGTCACAAGTACCGTTGAGCTTAGTTACACAGTAAGAATTAAACAATTCACTTAGATTGTCGATATACTTGTCCACTTAAATTTTCATACAAATTTCAACTGATTCAGGATACGAATTAGGTGTTTTAAGAACTTAAACTCATTCATGTGTCCCACCTCTTGAATATACTCCCGTATCCAGAATCCCAATAATCAGTCTTACAGGTGAGTATACTACAATGATATCTGTATATAAATTAGGTATGCGAGGGCCGAGGGATCTCAGATCGATACTTCCGTATACGCAGAGAGATATCAGCTTCGACTTTTCGGTGTGTCCCCTTTAGAGGATCTTTTTGCTTACAACAGCAGCATTTATCAATTTTATTGTTTCAGCATGCTGAGGGTTTAATGCTGTGTTTCAAGCATTGCAACAAGTATTAGCCAAGGACTAGGTCAGAACTACCGTTCAGCAGAAGTCCCGGAATAATACCCCAGACATCATTGAGTATAAAGACCTAGTATATCAGATTATGAGACCTTTCAAACGAGATTTCAGGGGTTACCTATATATCCAAGTAGTGTTCCCCACGAAATAAGTAAATTTGAATTTAGGTTTATATCCCGAAAAAGTTTACTAAATGTATAAAAATCTATCGACACATCCACGGTGAGATCGTTTAACACATTTAAACTTTTCATTTCTTTAGCGTACTATAATTGTCTACTGATGTACTATCATTTCCTCTTTTTACGCAAAAACTCAAATTTTGAATTTTATCATGTTTTTGACTTTTTCAAATTTTCAAATGTTTTTGTATTTTCTAACAATAATTTTTCTCCCCCTAATATGCAAAATCATATAAAGAAAATTTGACAACCAACACTGATAGCTTTGTCTCGCCATCCATTTTCTGCTTCAAGTGTACTGATTTGCAGAAAATCTAACATACCCCCATGATTTACAACCCATTGATCTTAACAGTTTGAAAACCGTTTTTCAATCTGATGAAAGTAATCATGTTTGTTCAGCTGTGAGGGTTTCGGCGTATTCAATCAACATACAATCAAAACAAAAATAAAAACAACATATTTTTGGTTTTTCAAATTTTAACAAACTAAAAACATATTTTTGGTTTTTAATTTTTCAATTTTTAGGATTTTGAAAATATTGTTTATTTATGTACAAAAAATACTCAAACTAAAATCCCTGTTCAACCAAACCAGGGTTCAGCAACCTCTTCCTGTGCCAGGTTGCTCCAACTACCATTCTCACAATCTTCAGCTTCATTGAGCACCTGCACATTTCAAACTTTATCAATCATTTGAACAATTTAGCCCAGGTCTGTTGGACCTTAGGCATTTCAACACAATAATGTTCATTTAATTTCGGAAACTCTTTGTCACTTAAAACTTGTTCAACTTTGACTTCAACTTTCTCATCTTTTACCGGCGTCACTTGTTTCTTAGCACTCCACATTTGACCTTCCGGAGTACCTCTTTTATAAAAATTTGTCTCTTTTTGAACCTTTTGTTTTTTAATAACATTTTTAGGTTTCCAAAACTCTTGAGGTTTTGTCATATCAACAGATATTCTCCAACTCTGTGTTGTTCTTAATCTGGGTGTGTGAGAATTCCAGGTCTGTCTTGAATCGAACCTGTTCGGGTTTGATTTCCAATTTTGATTTGAAGCAAACTTGTTTGTATTGTATCTCCAAGTTTGTTTCGAATCAAATCTGGTTGACCTTGATTTCACATCCTCAGATTTCTGTTTTTGAACATCAACAGGCTTTGGATTTGGACACTTTCGTGCAACATGTCCAATTTGATCACATTTAAAACACACTTTCTTTGAAACATCCTTGGCCTGTTGTTGTTTCTTTTTCATAGCATCAAACTCATCATTAGACTGTCGACTAAATTTGAGTTTTTCCTCTTCTTTCAAGCTTTCCCTTGAACAAAATTCATCTTTTGTTGCAAATCCTGTTTTTCACTTTGATTCCAATTCCGTTTCTTTTTATAACCCAAACCAGCCTTCATGTTTTTCTTCTTAAAACCAGGTTTGTTATAAAATGATTTATGACCTTTACCAGCAAACTTTGGAATCTCAGACTTCTCAATCTCAACCATTTTGAAAACTTTATCGACCTTCTCTGAAATCACATTCTGAATCGGGAATACAACATCTAAGAATAATTTGTCCGATCCAATCATGGTATAAACCAATCCTTTTGAATCATCATTCAAATTTTTCTTGGATTTTGTGTTTTTCAGATAACCATCATAAAGATTTCCTTCATCTTCATCCTGTGATTCAGATTTACCTTTTGTAGACTCATCTTTCAAAACACTTTCAACAACCTTACTTACCACCTCTGAATCATTAGCATCATCAGATTTGGAGTAAGTCACATCGATACTTTCAGGTAACTGGTCAGCTATGTTCAAACCCTTTGCCACCTTTTCCTCATCATAAAAAGTATAATTGTTTCTCAATGGTGGTGGTACCTGATGAAATTCTGAACCAATACCCTTTTTGCAATTTTCAGTATCTTTGTCATCTGGTGTGATGTTGAAAATGCGTTCAAGAATGTATGAAGAGTTATGATAACTTTGAAGTTTTGTAACAACCTTTTCTTTTTCAGCCAAGACTTGTTTAAGACTAGCAATTTCATCAACACATTTGTTCAATTCAATTTGCTTTTCTTTAAACTTTCTTTCATACATTTCTTTAGTGACTAAAGTTTCTGACAATCTTTGATCAAAACTTTTGACTTGGCTTTTCAAAGTATCATAAGCTTCTTGTACTCTCTGACTCGACCATTTTAAAGAATCATACTGTTTTTGTAAATCTTGAAATTTAGATTCTTTTTCAACACAATCGACACATTTTGCTGAACACAGTTGTCTATAAACATCATTATCCTTTTCAAGACCTTGACATTTCTGTGTTAGCTTTTCAACTTTTAGTTTCAAAATTTCTTCTTTTTCAATCATTTCTTTACATTTTATTTTGAAAATATTTTCAAGTTTATTTGTTTCAATATCTTTTGTTTTTATCATTTCATCCTTTTCGGTACAGGCTTTGCACATTTCTATGCAATTCCTACACTTGTTTTCATTTTTATCAGCAGACTGTTCAATGCTTTTGTCTGTGTCAAACAATTCAGAAGATTCAGTTTGAATTTTTTCTGTTATCACACCTTCTTCTTCTGTCTTTTTCTGATCTTCATCTTTCATCTGTTCTTCTTTATCAGTTTCCTCTGCCGCTTTCTTTACTTCCTCTATCAGCTTTTCCAGCTCTTGTTCTTTCCTCTTTTTCATTTCTACCACCTTTGGTAGACTCGCTTCAAAAACTTCTTTTATCTTGTTTATTAAATCCGGCAAGTAACTTTTATCAGAAAGCCTTCTTGTGTTGAAAGTAGCATGCCTTGGAACCAAATTTATTACAGCTTCGAAATCCACTTTTGATGGGTCAACAACTGGATTACCCCGTGGATCCATGTAACATTCCAACTCTTCATTCCATCTTTTTGCTCTCTGGGCTTCTTTGAATGGTTCGTTTAATTTTCCAATTTCCCATCTTGCATAGTCTGCTTTCCAATATCTATCAGGATCAACCTTACTGTTTGACATCTTCAATTACTGGTGAATTTTCTGTGCGGACTAAATGTTGACGAACTGTGCGAACAGAATGTTGACCAACTGTATAGACTGAATGACCCGAATTGAATTCGATTGACCTGACCCTTGAAACTTTTGAACTCCAAACCTTGTGACCTGACTACTGACAACTCAACCAGCAAACAAATAACATAGTAATGCACGAATTTAATGAATCAGACACATAAGATGGCTGATGATATGTAATGAGATTAGGCCGAACTTCAAGTATATTATATCAAGTATATAACAGAAATTCTAGTGTACCATTCTACAATTTGTATTACTTCAATTCTTATGATTAAATTGTAACCGACAAACTAATATTTTCACTAAAATCTTGATTGGACCTTAATAACCACTTTGATAGGACTGCAACTATAGATTCATGTGATCCGATTCACAAGAAATATCACTTTTCGATGAAATCACAGCAATTAACATCAACAACTTTATGACATTACACCATTTCATTTGACCACAAAGTCACATGGGCTGAATAAAATGCTTACACTTATCCACACATCAAAATAACACTAGTTTAATTGTGACACTTAGTTGATCTCATTAGACCGTTCTTTTGACACTTATCCACACATGGGCTTCACTATTGACTTGATCCGTTAATGATGATGAAACAAATGGGCTTGATTATGATTGAGCCATTTAAAACCACGACAACTATGATTGGACCTCACCTAAAAGAAATTAATGATCGACAAAATGATAATGATCTGACAACTTTGACTTTCTAAATGGCCGTCAATATTTTGTGAAATAATTTCTCATTTGACCTCAATGTCCACTAAGCTGTCACCATATTCTTGATATTAAGAAAATCAATTTTCCGACAACATCAATTACCAACTAAAATCCTATTGAACCAATTATCAAGTGAATCTATTTGTTTTAATTTGATTGAACCGATGAATATTAATCACATGAACTGATAACCACTTTCAAACAGACAGGATCCTTCAAACGATATGGGCTGATTTCAAACGATGATATTCAAACGACCAACTATTCAAACGACAACAATTTCAAACGACCACTTCAAACGACGATTATTTCAAACGACAAATGTTCAAACGACAAACATTTTCAAACGATAGTTCAAACGGTCAGTTTGTTTTCAAACGATAGATCAATTTTCAAACGATATGTGTAAATTTCAAACGGGAGGGTCACTTTCAAACGATGTCGGACACACAAACTCAGATTTCTCCTAAACGGCTAGGAAATAGGATCTGAACCTTGATAGGATTATAGATCAGGTGTTTTCGCACAACATATCAAAAAATCAGCTGATTTGGACCGTTAAAACCTGTTCAATTTGACGAAAAACCGTGAAAAACGTGATAAAAGTAGAAAAAATGAAGAAATAGATGAAATTCGGATCTGAAATCGCTGAATACTGGTACGAATCAATGTGTTTGATCAGTGCAATCGAGCTCCTAGCTCTGATACCACTTATAGGACCGGTTTTGATTCCGAAACGATTGCAAAACGAACGTGAAACGTGCGGAATCCGTACACGAACGCGACCTAACACACGTGACGTAATATAAACGTGATTCTTTGATAAATCTAAAATCGTACAAGAACCGTGAATCACCTAGAGCACTTTCTCTCTCTACTTTCTCTCTCTAAGCACCAAGCTCTAAATTCTCTAAAATGGCCAAAAGTCCTAATTCTTAAGTCTAAGGCTCTATTTATAGGCACAAGGCTTTTAATGAGATTTCTCATTATTACAGAAATGCCACCTTGCCTTTTTGTCTAGATATCTCTAATATTACAATATAAAATCTAGTATTCTTCATTTTCTGCTACGGTTCTGATTGACGGAGGCGATAGACACATACTGCACTAACATATCCTCGGCTCATTCATTCGAAATGGCCACGACTTAAGCACGGGGTGTAGGCATACACCTGACAGTTACGTATATAAAACGGTATCTCACTCGTGAGGAAATTTCTTGTGGGCTTATACTAGTGGTGTGTCTATTAATCTTGTCTCGGCTCTTCTAATCGGGCCCTGAACGTGCGACAAACATATAAATCTGTATACAAGATTATTTTTAAATAATTATTCCAAGTTATAAAAGAATATTTGTGCCTTGTGCATTTAAATCAATTTTTCTTAAATGTTTTCAAAAGAGTCAGTTAATTGTATTTACCAGTGTAAACTGACGTATTTTTCAAAAAGATTAAATGCAGGTACTACACGAAATGGGCTGGAAACTCCTTAGTATTAGTTAAAGAGTCTTGCAAGCTCTTAGTACTTAAAGTATGTTGAACAATATTTACTTTCTGTTTTAGATCCGCCTGTGGATCCACATACAACCGCTTGTATAATATTTCATTATACTTTATGTTTCGGTTTGTATAAATAATTTACTTTCAAGACTTCCACTGTGCATTAAACTGTGATTATTTGACTATGATGATATCAACTACATCACGATACTCCCCACCTGGCCCACTGGTAATACGTGGAAATATCAAGGTGTGACAGGTTGGTATCAGAGCCAACATGGAGTGAATTAAACACTAGCCTTTTTTGTGTTTAATCTCAATGACACAGTTGCACATTCCTTTACTTCCGAGTCTAGGAAAACAACTTAGGATTAATCCTAATCTTAATTGGTTTTTGTCTTTTCTTGTTCTTTTATTTTGACATGAATCAAAAGCAAAATGCCGCCAAGAGTGTGGGGCCGAGGAGGAAGAGGAAAAACTCCAATTTTGGCTAGGAACGACCATGAAGCCGGACCATCACACCGGCGTACACCATCCGCTTCATACGGATCAAGTCCTCACGAAGATTGGAGGACATATCTTGAGCCTGCGAGGCGTTCTGTCTCACTCAGTTCCTCACCGTCCTACCACCATTCGTTCGGGCCACATCAAGATGAGGAACCTCATGATTCACATCATTCTTTTATCCCGTTGCAAAGATCGGGTTCACACCGTGCCTTCCAGGACCCGACCCTATACTTTCAAAGCCGGTTCAACCCGGCAAACCAAATAGAAGAACCAGAGGGCCAAAACCCTTTGGGACCAGCTGATCATTATCCTGCGATGCAGGATATGGATGTGGACGATGATCTAGATCTAGGGATGCCACCATCTGGAACGCTGACACATCCCATTGAGATTTCTAGCGGATCATCCTTTCATGGTTCGCCTTACAGGGGCCCTGACATTTTTGCTGAAAGATGGGCTACATACAAGTGGGAGTATACTCCCCCTCACCGCCACTCACCACCACACCAGCAGGTCCCTTCTGAGGACCCACATTTCCAAGTGGTCACGCCACCGCCACTGTTAGAGCAGCAACTGCCTCTAGAACCACCAAGGCGAAGAAGAGGTGCACGGATGTCCGTGCGTGGGGGTTTCCACTTCAGCACCCCCAACACTCCAGCAACGGCAACTACCCGCCGCTGTATGAAGACCCACAATTGTGTGGGCCTTCAAACCCAGTTCCTGAAGTCGACTCTGCACCAGTCGCACCAGCACCACACATGGGTTATGAAAACCCAATACCATCTTACCCAGGTGCAGCTGGGTACAACCCGTTCGAGAAACAAGCTTATTCGGGTTATAATTACAACAATGCCCCTGCCATTGACCCGTACCTCGAGGAGATAAACTACAATGCTCTCTACCCTGGACCCTATCCAGCTACGTACCCAACTGGGTACCCTACATATGGGTATCAATACCCTCCACCTCCACAGCCTTAGCAGCAGCAGCCGCCGCAACTACCTCAAATTCAACCACCGCAGCAGCAAGAAATTCTCCAAAGGTTGCACGAGGTGGAACAAAGGGTGGAAGAAGAGCGTAGGAGCCAGCGCGGTTTTCTGAAGGGGCTGGCAAACCTCATAAAGGGGAAGAAGAAGAAGGATTATTAAAAATCCTTGTTTTATTGTTTTGTAGTTTTATTTCAATTAAAGTCCCTGCGTGGACATTTTCATTTATGTATTTGGTCCCTGCGTGGACTTGTATTTCTTATTTTAGTCCCTATGTGGACAAGTTAATTAATTAAAAGTCCCGTTTAGGGCAGTTATTGTACTTCTTTCAATTTATGGAATGTTTTATTTAGAAATTTAATTGTCATTAAATATATACATATACTATATGAAATAAATCAGATATCATTCCAATTTACAATTGATCTGCCATTAAATGTTAAAAGAAAAAGCTTAATGGTATAACCTAGCCTATGTGTCATTTTAGACATGGCCATAATGGTAAAACCTCTATAAGATTCAAATCTTTGTTAACATCTGAAAAGATGTTAGCACTCCTGACAAACGTGATTCGATAAAATCACATTAGTCATTCTTATATTGGATTCTTCCAAATTCCTTATCTAACCTAATGATCTAGAAATCATGGGTTCAAATCATCAATTAAGATGATCACATTATTAAACATCCATTAGTGGTGAAGTGCAAACGGGCCATATTTTTGTCCTATAAGACAAATGACATTGGTAATCTATGACTCCCTGTCAGAAAAAGGTGATGAACTATGTTCAAACCTTAATGCCTCGATCCTATAAGATCATGGCTTATAAATTCAAGACTGTCCTTGTGACTAGGCCTTTTGTGCCATCATACTATCCTTAATAAATTTAACTGGGATTAATTATGACGAAAAGTCTAAAATAAAATTTGATTATCAAATTAACCAAATATGGTTTATATTTACCATGGTTAATGAATCATCGAAAATGATGATTCCATAATAAACCTCTGAAACAAATTATTGTTAACTGTTTTATAGCAATCAAGCTTCAGCATGTCTGAATCAGAAGAGGTTAACAGTCACCCAAGGGAGAGAAAGATAACACCCAAATGAATGTAACGGGTGCAGACCTACAAGCAATGATAGGCAATGTTGTCACCAGAGCCATTGACTGACAATTCAAGGAACCGAGTAATACTCGCTCAAAGACTCTATCTGTGTCTCATAGTAAGCCCCCTTCTAAAACACACGAATCAAAGAAGGACGATTCTCATCATTCTTCAAATCAGAAAAGTATCCCATCCAAGCAAATTGTGCTTAATCAGGAACCACGTGTTAAGACTTGTTCTTACAAATACTTCGTCTCTTGCAAGCCAAGGGAATTCACAGGAGAAAAAGGAGCCATTGACTGTATGACATGGCTAGATGAGATGGATACTGTGGTTTATATCAGTGGTTGTGCGGAACAAGATATTGTGAAGTTTGTTTCACAATCATTTAAGGGTGAAGCATTGGCTTGGTGGAGATCGTTGGTTCAAGCCACAGGGAAGATTCCGTTGTATAACTTGTCTTGGGATCAATTTGTTGCACTAATCAAGGAAAACTTTTGTCCTCAGCATGAGGTAGAAAAGATTGAAACAGACTTCTTGACTCTGGTCATGAAGAATTTGGATTGCCAAGCTTATCTTACAAGCTTTAACACTATGTCCAGACTTGTTCCCTATTTGGTTACACCTGAACCTAAGCGTATAGCGCGCTTCATTGGAGGCCTGGCCCCGGAAATAAAAGGAAACGTTAAGGCTTCCAGGCCTACTACCTTTAGGTCAGTGGTGGATCTGTCTCTGTCTCTCACACTTGATGCGGTTAGAGAGAGGTCGCTTAAGACTTCTGATGAATGAAAACGGAAACGAGAGGATGAGAGTTCTCATCGCTCCGATAAGAAACGAAAGGGGAACTCTAAGCATAAGAAGGGTTCTGGGTTTAGAAGGGATACCCAGCAGTCAGGAGAGAAGCCTAAGTGTAAAATCTGCAAGAAGCACCATTTTGGAAAGTGCATATTAGAATCACAGTCACAATCGCATTCACAGCCTAAAGTTTGTGGGATCTGCAAGTCTAAGGAGCATAAAACTCTAGATTGCAAGAAAATGAAAGATGCAACCTGTTATGGTTGCAACGAGAAGGGTCATATCAAGACCAATTACCCCAAATTTGCAAAGAAGCCTGAAGAGGCCAAGAAGACTAATGCTCGAGTCTTCCAGATGAATGCTCAGGAGGCTGTGCAAAATGATAATGTGATAACAGGTACATTCCTCGTTAATGATGTTTATGCTAGAGTTTTGTTTGATTCTGGTGCAGACAAGTCTTTTGTAGACAATAAATTTTGTAAACTGTTAAATCTGCCTGTTAAGACTCTAAACATAAAGTATGAAGTAGAATTGGCCGATGGTACCATAGAGACGGCTTCTACTATATTAGATGGATGTTTCATATCCATTAGGAATCACTCTTTTCCACTGTCTTTGCTTCCATTGAAATTGGTTGGATTCGATATAGTGATAGGTATGGATTGGTTATCTCATAACCAAGCCCAAATTGTATGTGATAAGAAGCAAGTGGTAATTAAGACTCCTTATGGTGAGCCACTTACATTTCAAGGAGATACGCAGTATGGTCTGCCTAAACAAGTATCTACGCTTAAAGCATCAAAGTGTTTGAAAAAAGGTTGTGTCATTTACATGGCACATGTGACTTTAGATGAGCCAAAACCAAAGATTGAAGACATCCCTGTTATCTCTGAATATCCAGACGTATTCCCTGAAGAATTGCCTGGTTTACCTCCAGACATACAAGTGGAATTCAGGATCGATATTATTCCAGGAGCAGCCCCTGTAGCTCGAGCTCCTTATCGGTTGGCACCAACAGAGATGAAGCAATTAAGAACACAGTTGGATGATTTGTTGGAGAAAGGTTTTATTCAACCTAGCTCATCTCCTTGGGGAGCGCCCATTCTATTTGTGAAGAAGAAAGATGGCTCGATGCGTTTATGCATCGATTATCGTGAGCTGAACAAAGTTACGATTAAGAACAGATATCCGTTGCCCAGGATTGATGATTTGTTCGATCAGCTTCAAGGAGCAAGTTACTTTTCAAAGATTGATTTGAGATCAGGTTATCATCAGTTGAAGGTTAGAACATGAGATGTGCACAAAACTGCATTCAGAACAAGATATGGCCACTATGAGTTCTTAGTCATGCCTTTCGGACTCACTATTGCACCTGCAACATTCATGGATCTCATGAATCGCGTTTGCAAGCCGTATCTAGACAAGTTTGTCATTGTGTTTATCGATGACATACTTATTTATTCAAAAAACCAAGCTGCTCATGAAAAACATCTCAGGTGTATTCTCAAACTTCTGCAGCAAGAGAAGCTCTACCCAAGTTCTCTAAATGCGAATTCTGGCTATGAGAAGTCCAATTTCATGGACATGTAGTAAGTGAGCGTGGTATCCAGGTGGATCCCGCTAAGATTGAAGCGATTATGAATTGGCAAGCGCCTAAGACACCAACAGAGATTCGCAGCTTTTTGGGTCTAGCAGGATACTGCAGACGTTTCATTGAAAACTTTTCAAGAATTGCTGCACCTTTGACTTCGTTAACTCGCAAGAATGTAAAGTTTGACTGGGGTACCAAGCAACAAGAATCTTTTAAGATTCTTAAACAGAAATTAAGCAATGCTCCTGTGTTGACATTGCCTGAAGGAATTGAAGAGTTTGTTGTGTACTGCGATGCATCACACACCGGTATGGGTTGTGTGCTTATGCAGAAAGGCAAGGTTATTGCCTATGCCTCACGTCAATTAAAAGTGCACGAAAAGAACTACACCACCCATGATTTGGAATTGGGTGCCGTTGTATTTGCACTAAAGCTTTGGAGGCATTATCTTTATGGAACAAAGTGTGTGATTTACTCTGATTATAAAAGCCTTCAACATATGTTCAATCAGAACGATCTTAATATGAGGCAGCGTTGTTGGATGGAAACATTGAATGACTATGATTGCGAAATGCGCTACCATCCGGGCAAAGCAAATGTTATTGCTGACGCTTTAAGCAGAAAAGAAAGGGTAAAACCTATATGGATCAATGCTAAGAGCAATGAACTAAGGAACAGTCTGAATGAAAAACTGTTAGAAGCACAGAATGAAGTTATATTGGAAACTAACTATCCGAATGAGAGGTTAGGCGTAACTACTGATCAGTTATCATATGGCAAGGATGGAATCCTAAGACTGAATGGTCGAATCTGGGGTCCAATCCATGGATGACTTAGAGAGGTGATCCTCCAGGAAGCTCATAATTCAAAATATTCGGTTCATCCAGGCAGTGATAAGATGTACCAGGATCTAAAGGTAAATTATTTGTGGATAGGTTTGAAGAAATCTATAGCCACTTATGTGGCTAAATGTCTGACGTGCGCACAGGTTAAAGCCGAACATCAAAAACTGTCAGGATTGCTGCAACAACCTGAACTCCCCACTTGGAAGTGGGAAATGGTAACTATGGATTTTATCACTAAGTTACCAAGAACGAAGCACGGGAATGATACGATTTGGGTTATAGTGTACAGGCTGACCAAGTCAGCTCACTTCTTGCCTATTAAATAAACACACAGCTCCGATAAGCTAGCTCAGCTATATGTGGATGAGATAGTATCTCTCTACGGAGTGCCAGTATCTATTATCTCCGATAGGGATACCAGATACACCTCTCATTTTTGGAAAATCTTTCAGAAATCCCTAGGCACTCGTTTAAATTCCAGCACTGCTTATCATCCTCAGACGGATGGACAAAGCGAGCGTACAATTTAAACACTTGAGGATATGCTCAGGGCTTGCATTATTGACTTGGGAGGAAGTTGGGATGACCATCTTCCTTTGATTGAATTTTCATACAATAATAGTTATCATTCGAGTATCCAAGCCGCGCCTTTTGAGGCTTTGTATGGAAGAAAATGTAGAACGCCAGTTTGTTGGGCGGAAGTTGGAGAAACCCAACTATCAGGACCTGATATAGTCCTGGAGACGACGGAAAAGATTGTTCAGATCCGTGATCTTCTGAAAGCTGCCAGGGATAGGCAGAAAAGCTACGCGGATAAAAGGCGCAAACCTCTAAAGTTTGAAGTTGGTGACAAAGTGCTACTTAAGGTGTCACCCTGGAAATGGGTGATGCGTTTTGGCAAAAAGGGCAAGCTGAGCCCAAGGTACATAGGACCATTCGAGATCATTGAATGTGTCGGAACTGTAGCTTACACGCTGAATCTACCTGAAGAGCTTAGTGGAATTCATAACGTGTTCCACATCTGCAATTTGAAGAAATGTCTAGCCGATGAATCGCTAGCAATGTCGCATAAGGACGTACAGATTGACGAAAGCTTGAAATTCATCGAAAAACCTTTTTCGATCGAGGATCGACAGGTTAAGAAGATTCGAAGAAAGAATGTGCCGATTGTAAAGGTGAAATGGGATGCCCGTAGAGGTCCATAATATACGTGGGAAGTTGAATCCACGATGAAACAGAAATACCATAATTTATTTCAGTAAATCTAGAGGTTAAGATTTCTTTTAAGGGGGTGAGGATGTAACACCTCGCAAAATCATGTCCAATGTAATAAAGACACGTGTCATGAACTTTAAACGTGTAATAATTTAAATTCGAGGGACTAAAGTTGACAAACAAAGAAAGTATGTGTGTAGAAGGTTCCAAAGTATCAACATGCCAAACTTGAGCCTCTGAATGACCTCACACGATGTTCGTATTCTTTCATGAATAAATTATCGAACATGGAAAGCCATTTGTGCTTAAAATTTAAAATTTACAAAGCATAGGGGTTAAACTTGTCAACATGTTAATTCTTACCTCTGAGTGACCTTTTAACGATCCCGAGGCTTTGTAATACTTCATTATACTCTCATGCATATCGGATAATGATTTCGTGGAGTTTCGATGCACATAAGTACATTTCGGGTGATCTCGTAACTAACCCGGAGCTTAACGGTGTTTGTTTTAGGACCCAAAACTCTCAAAAGTTCACTATGGGGGTCACAAGTGCAATAAATGAAAGTTAATTAAACTTAAAATGGACCAGGGACTGAAAATGAAAAGTTTTCAAAGTTTTTGCCGGAATCAGAGGGTTCTCGCGAGCCGCGAAGACTCCCTCTAATGTGTTCACAGGCCGTGAGAGAGGTGCCAGCGACAATAAACTGGACAGCTGCATGTTGCAGGGTGTTCCACTGCCATTGCATGCTTGTTTTTTATACCAGGGACTATACAAATGGTTTTTACTGCCCTAGGGACATTTGGGATCATCAGGATTACCTCTAGGAACAGATGGATTGATCTTGAAGGCTATCAAACTCCTATAAATAGCCCCATTGTTTGCACTTAGAACTTGCACATTTGAAATTTTCACTCTCAAGTGATCTCTCAAGCATCCTGGTGTTCAAGGAAGCTTTCTCTAGTTCAATTTTCATGCTAAGGACAATAGTAAGTGTTCTTAGCTTCCATAGTTAAGTTTTCATTAGCTTAATGACCGAAAGTCAAAGATATCGTAATTACGCTTTGAATTTGTGATTAATCACTAACGGTTTAGCCATTATTTGAATTGAAAGTGGCTTTATGTTGGTAATTATGTAGGTGTTAAACCCTTAAAAGGGCACCTCCTAATTATCACGTTATCTCCTTCAATTGTCGGGTCAAAGTTATGAACAAAAAGTCAAACGAGTCAGTTTTTACAAAATAATTCATAACTGATAATGCAGAAGTTATGGAACATGCTTTAACACTTAAATAACTTGGTAAATAATATAAGAACATGTTTAGGCATGTTCAACCCGACAATTCCGAGTTTAGGCTCGGTTCACAATCGAAAGTCGCAAAAGTAGACTTTTGCTTTGACTTTCAGTTCTGACCCGATTTAGCTTAGTTTAGTTATCCCTAGGGTTCCTTTAGGACCATATTATAGGTTAGTATAACCCTCTGAGGTTATACAACATGGTTCCATAGAAATCCTAGTGCATTGCATGTTTCCGTTAAATGCTTAAAAGTTGGCCATTATGCCCTTTTGATATAAAAACGAAATTTTTGGAAATGTGAGTGGACAAAAATCTTTATTACCGATTTATAAGTATGTCCTAAAAATATGACATCCGTTTCTAGTTTCAAATAAGTGTTATGCAAGATATCGTAAAACAAAAGCTTTTTATTAATTAAATTGCCTTTTTAGCATAAATCTTATTTAAACCCAAATTTTGGCATCCAACTTGCTACCCACTGTTAAGATATAATATTTAGGGATTTTTGGAAATTTTTGTCAAATTTTATATTGACCATAAGATAGAGTTCTAGCAAAAATTCGGTAAATGACGGTAATACCCTTTTTGTTAATAAAATGAGTTTAACATATGATTTGAATACTAAACCTTTTCCTACTGATATCATATGTTAAATAAAATATTTTAAGCTTTAGAAACTGATAAAAACTTTAAAATTTTATAAACATCTTAAATATCGTCAAATACCGACTTTTACGCTAATTAGGCGCATAGTATGGTTTAAAACCATATTTAACACCTAAGACTTATTACCTACTGATTTTATAAATAAATTTTTATACTTTAACAGTAAGTAAAAGTCTTGAACTCAGATTTCAAATTTTGACTTTAAAAGCATGTGTGAAATGACCAAAATGCCCATACGGTGCATAGTTTGGCCATAAATGATAAACCTCACATATGTATGGTATCTTACTGATGTAACTTGATAAAATACATACTTTTAATGATATTTATAGACCAGAACCTCAGTTATTATTTAACCTCTTTTATAAACTTTAAAATGACCAAATTACCCTTTCGGGGCTTAACTTGGTTTTAAATTCGTTTTGGGCATAATGGAAGATATCCTATTGATATCACAACATAACTTAAGCATAATAACTTAGGGAACTTGTACATGACTCATTGGGTTACCTGTTATGCATATACGCGTCCGGTACGGTTTATGTAACTAGTTTGCATAAATTAGCCGAAACGGGTCAAACCTTATCATTTTTACTTCAAAATCCAGAATGTATTTAGTTTACCCATTTTAAACAAGTCTTCATACTTCTTGGGACTAAATCACATTCTAATCCGGTCTTCGCTTAATCTTGCGTTTTGAACCGTAAACCTTTCTCGAAAACTAACCGGTTGAAGTTATAACTTAAATAAGACCCGTTAGGAATCTAATAGGTTAATTAAAACATTCGTTCCAGATTAGGAGCCCAGTAAAAGATCCATGTACTTGCTAATTAGAAAATACGACTGAGAATAAATTTCATTTAGCTCAGGTAAATACTTTTAACTTATTTTCCCTTATACGGGCTTGGGATACGGTATTATAATAATACCGCTTGGTCGGGTATGAAATCATTTAATCGGATTGTGATTAATAAATTGCATAACCCGTTTTAATCTGTTTAGTTTGATACAAAGCCTTTGGGGGTTAATATGACCGTGTCCTGGATATCCTCGGCTCATTCATTCGAAATGGCCATGACTTAAGCACGGGGTGTAGGCATACACCTAAAAGTTGCGTATGTAAAATGGTATCTCACTCGTGAGGAAACTTTTTGTGGGCTTATACTAGTGGTGTGTCTATTAATCTTGTCTTGGCTCTTCTAACCGGGCCTGAACGTACGACAAACACATAAATCTGTATACAAGATTATTTTTAAATAATTGTCTCAAGTTATAAAAGAATATTTGTGCCTTGTGTATTTAAATCAATTTTTCTTAAATGTTTTCAAAAGAGTCAGTTAATTGTATTTACCAGTGTAAACTGACATATTTTTCAAAAAGATTAAGTGCAGGTACTACACGAAATGGGCTGGAAACTCCTTAGTATTAGTTAAAGAGTCTTGCAAGCTCTTAGTACTTAATGTCTGTTGAACAATATTTACTTTCTGTTTTAGATCCGCCTCTGGATCCACATACAACCGCTTGTATAATATTTCATGATACTTTATGTTTCGGTTTGTATAAATAATTTACTTTCAAGACTTCCGCTGTGCATTAAACTGTGATTATTTGACTATGATGATATCAACTACGTCACGCTCCCCACCGGGCCCACTGGTAATACGTGGAAATATCGGGGTGTGACACATTAAAAAGATTTCGGCTCATGTGGAATGCTTAAAGGAGTTAAGCACTAAAAGACGGCACAACAAATTACCCGAACCAGTTGATTTGATATCTCATGTTAGTGCCGTTTTATCGAGTGCCTTCCCCCAAAAAGCTCAAGATCCGGGAGATCCTCTTATTTCAATCCAAATTGGTACATTCAAAATTTAGAGGGCGCTCCTAGATCTTGGAGCTTGTATGAGCATCTTACCCGGGAGTCTGTACGACCAATACGATTTTGTTCCGTTGAAAAAGTTGACACCCCCG
Source organism: Helianthus tuberosus (assembly GCA_030545235.1). Taxonomy (NCBI): domain Eukaryota; kingdom Viridiplantae; phylum Streptophyta; class Magnoliopsida; order Asterales; family Asteraceae; genus Helianthus; species Helianthus tuberosus. Next base: position 28,452 of record JARYGA010006924.1, read on the forward strand.
TGGTGTTGGTCGATCAGACTCCCACACATCCAAGGGGGATGGTGGAAGATGTGATAGTGAAGGTTGAAGATTGCTATTACCCAGTTGACTTTTTGGTAGTTGACTATGTTGGATGTGTTGAGGACACCCAACCGATAGTCATACTGGGTAGACCGTTCCTCGTAACAGCAAATGCTATAATAAATTGCGCAACAGGAACGGTAAGCGTGAAGTTTGGGGATCGAGAATTGATTTTGAATGTATTCCCTAAGTTTACTAACCCACTTGGTGTGGATAAGTGTCCTAAGAAGGACATGAATCCAAACAAAAAGGTTTCTGCTATGGTTGGTAGGTTTGGAGAATCGAAGAAGAAACCGGTTAAAAAGAAGAAGATGAAGAAATCACCTCAAGAGAAGAAGGCAGAGGAGGGCAGAGGAGGAACTGAGGATATTTGGCCCATTCAGGAATAGATGGTATGAATCACCGGTGGGCGATTTAGATGAGTTCGTGGGCGACAAGCACGCCATTCGACCACCATGAGGTGGTAAGTTAATTGTTGTTATATAATTTTTATAGTTCGTTTTAGTTTATTTCCATAGTCTAGTTTGTCTTGTTGTACATTTCCATTCCGTACTTTGTTTTATTTAGTAGTTAAATGAACTTTGTGGGCGTGTTCCCTATATAACCCTCACGAGACCTCTCGTTATCCCGAGCTATCGGGAGGTTTAAAAGGGCTTGTTGCATTAGCTAAATGCAACCGTGATTCCTACAAAAGTGAGTTAGGTTTATTGTTATTGTTGTAAATTAATTTTTCCACAAAATTCAAACTGAAGTAACGAATGACTTGGTAAATCTTTTATAAAAATGGTAGAACTGGTAACTGACAAATTTTAATGGTTTTGAGAAGCGTGCTTATACACAAGGATTTAGATTTGTAGGTACATTATGTTCGTGAGATGACCATTTTTATTGAAGAATGAAGACCACACGAGGAACAAGACGAATCCAGATGCATTCGTTTCCTTTTCTTTGATTATTAGTAGTTAATAAGTGGATTGTAGTTTATATGTTATTGACCGGGGTGAAATTTTGGGAGTTTAGTCGTGCCACATCCCTTGTGCGTTTTAAAAGCTCCATTCTTACACATTGAGGACAATGTTTACCTCAAGTGTGGGGATGGGGAGAAAAAGTTTTCGGTTTTTGACCCCTTTCATTTAAACACTACACATTGAAGACAATGTTGACCTCAAGTGTGGGGATAGGGGCAAATTTCAATTTTTTTTCAGAAATGTCTTTGTTTGAAGCAATCTAAAAGCACAAGTAATTAAGTCAATGAGGGATGCCACAATCCATTTGGTCTTTTGTCATGGTCGAGTTCAAATGATTAAGCATGAAGGGTATTTAGCGGGTGGTTATTTGGGAATAATCCACCTAAGAAACTAGTACATTATGCATATCACATACCATACCCTTATACGTGAGATCTTGAGCCACTTTTACACATCATCAATACATATATATTTCTTTGTTTGAGTGGACCATTAGTCGCGGATTGTATAACTTGCAACTTTTGATACGTTTAAGACCATCGACCGAATACGAGCACAAGGATGATTAAGTCATTAGGTAAACCTTTTGTTTTACACCATTTATCTAACCTTACCTAATTAAATCCCTTAATCGCCAACTTTGAGCCTAAACCTTTCGTTTGATCAACCCATTTAGCCCACGACCGTTAAACCTTTTATTTTTGAACTCGTGTGATGAAAATTCGATTTTAGGTTTATTTGTTTGTATAGTTGTGATTTATATGTGAAAAAATCGAAAATACAGAAAACGTTGTGAAAAAGAACAGAAAATTGTTGAGAAAAATACCAAAAGGTTTTTATAGTTTGTTGAATAAAAGGCGAAGAATTTTTGCCCTCTAGTTGATGTTTGTAGTTAGTTGTGTTTAGAGTAGTTGTTTTGTAATAAACATCGAGTTTTCATCACCTTAGCCACTTTAAAAATATCCTATTCCATACCCTTATCCTAGCCCCGTTACAACCCTTTAAAGCCCTTTTGACTTGTGCTTTGTATATGTGTCTGGTGGTGGAGAATGATTGAGTTGCAAGCTTATGCAGGTACGTGTTCTAAACGGTTTGAGTGATTACTTAAAAAGTGCTAATGCATCATTTATTAGCCAACTTAAGAATCATAAAGAGAATTATTTAACCCATGATTAAGAGTTAGGAGACATAATTTTTGCCCTTAGGATTTGGAGACACTATTTATATGGAAATAAATTTGTTTTCTTCACTGATCATAAAAGTTTAAGGTACATTTTTGCCCTTAGGATTTGGAGACGCTGGATGGAATTTCTTAGTGATTATGATTGTAATATCCAGTATCATGCAGGAAAGGCTAATGTAGTAGCTGATGCTTTAAGTCGAAAGTATCATGAAAAGCCAAAAAGAATACGTTCTCTTAAATTAAATCTGCAAATATATTTAAACGAGCAAATTAGAGTCGTACAAGAATCAGTAATCAAGGACGAAACTGAAAAATTGAAAGGAATGATTAAGGAATTAGAACGAGGAACATATGGAATTGGGAGATTCCATAAGAAAAGGATATGGATAACTAAACTAGGAAACCTACGCCACTGAATATTAGAAGATGCCCATAAGTCTAAATATACGATACATCCTGGAAATGATAAGATGTATCAAGATTTAAGAAACAATTTCTGGTGGATAGGAATGAAAAAGGATATAGCATCTTATGTTGCCAAGTGTCTAACCTGCTCATAGGTTAAAGCTGAGCATCAGAAACCCTCAGGTTTATTGCAGCCATTGGAAATGCCTGTATGGAAATGGGAATTGATAACAATGGATTTTGTTACCAAATTACCCAAGACCGGAAAAGGTAATGATACAATTTGGGTAATTGTAGATAGATTAACTAAGTCTGCACATTTCTTACAAATGAAGGAAACATTCGGTATGGAACAGTTAGCCAAATTATATGTTAATGAAATAGTTTCAATACATGGAATTCCTTTATCAATTGTTTCTGATAGAGATAGCCGTTTTACTTCTCATTTTTGGACTAGTTTCCAAAAAGCAATGGGAACCAAGTTAAATCTAAGCACCGCTTATCATCCTCAAATGGACGGACAAAGCGAAAGAATAATTCAGACAATAGAAGATATGCTTAGAGCTTGTGTAATTGATTTCGGAGGAAATTGGGAAGATCATCTACCATTAATAGAATTTTCTTATAATAATAGCTATCATACCAGTATTAATGCTGCACCCTTCGAAGCACTTTATGGACGAAAGTGCCAAACTCCAGTCTGTTGGGCAGAGATTGGAGAAAAACAACTATCTGGACCAGAGATAGTACAAGAAACAACAGACAAGATTATACAAGTCAAGGAACGACTAAAAGCAGCACGCGATCGACAAAAGAGTTATGTAGATAACAGACGAAAGTCATTGGAGTTTCAAGTAGGAGACAAGGTGTTATTAAAAGTTTCTCCTTGGAAAGGAGTGGTAAGATTCATCAAAAGAGGAAAGCTAAGCCCCAGGTATGTTGGACCTTTTGTGATTATTAGAAGAATAGGACCTGTAGCTTATCAGCTACAACTGCTAGAGGAAATGGCAGGAATACATGATGTATTTCATGTAAGTAATCTCAAAACGCTTAGCCGATGAATCATTAGTGGTACCTCTTAAGGACATAGAGGTAAATGAGAAGCTTAAGTTCGTAGAAAAGCCTTTTCAGATTGAAGACAGGAAAGCCAAGAATCTCAAACATAAGAGATTAGTTCTGGTCAAAGTGAAATGGGAATCCAGGAGAGGACCAGAGTATACTTGGGAGCTTGAATCAGAGATGCAGAGGAAATACCCACACATGTTCCAGTAGACCTTGAGGACGATTTCTAAAACAAGGTGGGGAGGATATAACAACCCTCCTAAATTATTTCCGACACTCCTAAAATATTTATAACGTCCCTATACTTCCTAAAATATACCATGTATATGTATAATAAGCCCCAAATACTTTAATTTTATAAAAATTAATTAAACTCAAAATCCTGGTGTCGCTCGCGAGCCGCGAAGACTTTGTCTTCGGGTTACGCGGGGCGCGACAGATCAAGACCAGGGCGCACCCGGTGCCGCCACGTGGCAGGCTCGTGTCAAGGCTATAACCAACGAATTAGCATAGCAAGACCCTACACCCCTACGTCGCGGGCTGCAAAGAACATTGTGGTCTCCTTCGCGGGGCGAGAGGAACCCGATTTCCAGACCTATAAATAGAAGGCATCGGCCTTCATTTTTCGACGCTCACAATTCTCAACTCTCTCTCAATTTCTATAGTGTAGACATAATACTCGGGCATTATACCCCCTAATTAGCAAAGCTCTTCCTCGTTGTAAGTATTTTAACCCCCGGTTATGTATTAGATACGCTGCCCGATTGATCTAGTGCTCCGTAACGGCTGTCGAGGCTCTGCCCGACGTAGTCGTTGGAGTTCTTTCTCTGGGATGGTATAACTAATGTAAATTGGGTTATTATACTATTGCATGTGCATTGTTTAATTAATAGATTATAACCAGGAAGTCACAAAGGAAAAATCGAAAATAGCAATGCGAGTAATCTCCTTTTTGCAAACCTTTTTCCAAACTATTTTTACAAAAACCTTAATTATTTTAAAATATAATTAGCAGTGATTGAGTCTTTGTAATTCTTCAATAACTGCCGGTATGTTGGGGTTTTGTATACAAAATGTGGAACACGTTACTGTTGGACAACGAGATAGCCAATGAGTAATATGACCCACCAATCAGGATTGACAGTACTGAATGAGTAACTGTGTAGATAGAAACATTGTAATCGCTCTCAATACTGTGAAACGATAAAACCTATTTTGATTAAACTGGGATTCACTCACCAGTATTTCCCACTGACAAAATGTTTTTTTTAAACTTGTTTCAGGTAACAAAATGTGAAAGTCAAATAGAAGCCAGCTGGATAGCACTGAAGGCTTGTAAAATGTGGCTATAAAAGTTACCTAAATAAAGAAGATGTTTTATTTAAATAAATTAGGGTTTATCCCTATAAACGTGTTTGTAATAGAAACTTGGGCATTACCCATGTGTTTATTATTATAAAAATGTGGTATTTTACTCTGATAAAATATTTCCTAACTACGGTCCTGATGTAAATTCCGCTGCCAAAATGATAAATACCGATACCACTAAATCTGAGCTCACGACCGCCCGTTCCCAGGAGATAGGGGCCGGGGGTTGCGACAGAGGAAGTGGTATCAGAGGATAGCCACTGATTTAAGCCACATAAGTGTTCTGCTAACAATGAAATTGTCAATTCTGTTAGTAAATAATCTATGTGACTATGTGCTTACGTGTATATTATTGTTTTGTTATTTGACAATTTGTTAGTTTACAGTATGAATGATCAACGACCATCGGACGCCTATCGTCAATTGTCTAGTTCTCCTATAGATGAAGGAACTTCTTCTTAGCCTATCCCCTCGGGGTATTCAGCTGATACAGAGGAAGGGATCTTTATGTTCAAAGCACAATCCGAAGAGCCATTCCCTACCAAAAAGAGAGGATGGTTTAGTCGGGGAGCTCACGAGCGTAGGAAAAAAATGAGAAAGTTACAGCAACAGCGAGCTTTAGCAGTTGCGAATAGGGAGATGAATACCCAAACTCAAGATATACTCATTATTTATTTATTATTTATTTTATATTATTTTTATTATTTTGTTGTCTAGTATATTTATTTAATAATAAATTCAAATTAAAATTCTAATACCCAGATGATAAACAACATAAAGACCACGTATCTCAGAACCTCGGCAATCTATCAAACGAAATTTCGGTACCAAGACCATATGCTAATGAACGGTTCCCACGCGGTATTCAGTCGATTTAGTTTATTTTTCTTTTGTAAATTACTCCCCATAAAATGCAAAAAGTACGATAAATTAAAAACACAAACAGATATTTACAAAAACTATTTCCCGAGTGGATTAACTCATGGTTTACCTCGATGTCGTTTACCAAAATCAATTTTAATCAGAAATGATTTATAGAATTTTGGAAAAATAAGTTGGCACGTTGGTAATCGGTGTGGACCAAAACAACATTGACGAGTTTCATATTGAAACAATCATGTGTGAGGTGATATTCGAAATCAATGTGTCTGGCCAAAGAGTGTTGTATGAGATGTTAGTAATTCGAAAAACAGCTTAAATATGGACAAAGATAGGAGAGATTAGAAATTCAAAACCGTAATCCTGCAACTACTTTGTGCATTGCGAGTAATCTAAGTGCTCTCCCAAACTGGATATCCACCCGTGGTGGATTTCAAGGTCGATTTTGCAGCTGCCTCAATTAACTCAAAAATCTCTTCACAACAACAAGATGATAAACCTCTGGGTCCTGCTGGTAAGTGGAAAATGGAGCATGTGGGAAAACTTGTACACATCATCTTTGGACGGTCCATACATGATGTCATCCACATACCTTTGCACCAGCAAAGGTCTTTGACTTTCTCCTTGAGAAGTAGTGTGCGGTTGTTCAATCCATGCCAAGGTATCCGCACACCCGGTTGGTTTGATCAACAAACGCATTTTCTTCAACACACCTTGAAGAAATGTACACTGCACGTTTATCTAGTAAGGCTTTGAACTTATTGTGGAAGATATAAGACATGAATCTTCGAAAAGCTTCAGACGTGTTGCAGGCACGTACATATCGATTGAATCTATCTTGTGGACCTGATCAAAGCCTTCAACAATCAAACTTTGGTATGATTTTCATTTTGTCGAAGTTTTCAATTTCTTTCATCATAACTCTTTCATTGGACATTTTTGTCTTCTTTTCCTTTTCTCTCTCCATCAATAGCAATAACTCCTAGATGTAACAATGTTTCGGAGCCTTATACCACCGATCTTGTGCATGGACGCTCCACTATCAACAATCCTAAGACTATCAATAGTTCCTCCTAGAACATCCTGCACACTTATTCAGAGATTAGTTGGAGAGGGGGACCCAAGCCTTCATAGACTTGGGTCGTCCGACATCATCGAGGATTGTGACTTCCATTTCCCGATGATTCGGAATTGATAGAGCTCCCCCTGAAATAGTTACCGATTTTGGTTTCCAACCCTGTTTCTGTTTTTCATTTTTAACAGACTGTGTTTGGATAACCTCTGGTTTCATAACCATTTCAACTTCTTTTCTTTGTTTCTTTTTCTGTTTCATTTCTCGTTGTTTAACAAGACGAGGGTCCTATTTTGGTGAAACAAATCTTATATGGTAACTGTTACCACGGGGGCATCAACTTTTGCCTTTCCTTTCGTGAGATATGAACAGTTTCTGACAATGTGCCCATACTCACTGCATTCAAAACATGATATTCGCTCAACAAACCTCGGAGTATCATAACTGTACGAGCTTGATGATGAACTTCGCAATCTTGAGGTACTTGGTCCTACATCACAACATTTTGTGTGTTGTGTGTAGTTGTTTTGACTGTTTCTTTTCAAAATTTGACTTTGTATAACAAAATCTGTGTTGGATTTATTTTCAAAAGATTCAATTTTATCAGTCCCTTAGGATTTCACGAAGTTCACCTTCTGAACCTTCTTCTTGTTTTGGCTTTGTTTGCCTTTTTCCTATCATTGGGTAGCGTCATTTTTCTTTCGTTGATTGTTTTGTGGTTGCAATTTTTTATTCCCGTATTTCTTTCTAACTTCGGATTTTGGGATAGGAGCACACTGAGTTACTACAACTCCTGGGCTCGACTTTCCCAAAAACTTACTAGTAGAATCTTCGAAAACTTTATCAATCAAAGCTTGATTCACATTTTGATTGGGAAATCCTTGTCAGAATATATTTTATCAGATCCAATCAACATGTAGAGCATATTCATGCTTTCAAAACTCTCAGCATAAGATTCAATTGGTTTGGCTGTAGCAGTCACAAACGGTTTTGCAGGTGGATCACAAAGAATGTGATTTTCGAGAGGTATGTTTTCCTCTTTTGTTACCGTTTCTGACTGTTTAGGTTTGTCCCCCTCTGACTCGTCATCTGAACTATCATAATCCTCAATAATGGGACGACTTTGATCATTCACAGACTTTGAGTCATTGATTTCATTCGATTGACTTTGACTTGAGGATGTTCCCTTAGTGAACCCTAGAGAGCTTTAAATTCGTCAAAATCTAAAGGAACGGTGGGTTCAAAACGGGGCATATCCTCATCATCAGGCATTTTGGTGTAGTTAAGTCTAACCGAGGGAGAACAAGCCTTATATCCAGTGCACTTTACATCACCCTTCTTCTTTTGAACATCGATGATATGATCCAAAACATATCTCGAGTTGGAGTAACTGTCCAACTTGAGTTTGATCGCATCATGTTCACACTTTGCACATGCTAACTCCTTTTTTGTTTCTTCAAACATGTTAATATAATTGTTAATGGTTGTTTATTTTCTAAAAACATTCTTTGTTAACTCAGATACATCTTTCCTTAAGGTTTCAATTGTCGTTTTAAATTCCTTTTCATTTTTCTTAAGAATCGTTTTGCCTCAGTGCACTTTGTCAAATCTTCAATCATACTTTGATGATGTTTCTTGGTGTGATCAAATTTACCTTCTAGCTCTAATTATTTACCTTTTAAAAACATACATTCAACACACTTAGGCAAGATAGGTTTGTCGAAACTTACCTGACTGGATTGGCAATCCAAACGAGCCATGAATGTTGCACGAAGAGTAGAAGATCCAACTTCTAAAAAATGCTTAGAAAAATCATCAGATGAGTCTTCAATTTTCTGTTCCAAAGCAGCTACCTTGCTACCCGTCGATTCAGTTTCAGTAATCACATCATCTACCTCAACATCAACATCAACATCCTCAACTCTATCTTTACCAGAACTTGATCCTTCTTCATCTGAACTGCTGCTATCCCATGAACTGTCATCATTTTTGGAAGATTTTCCATCACTATCATTCTTTGCAATTTCGGCATAGTATGCAGTGCCTCCCCCACCACCGTTTCCCAATTGAACAGACCAATCACAACCTTCATCTGTCTGAACAATCAAAGCTCGGTTGGAAATGTTTGCGGGAACTATTGCTCTTTTGTTGTTAGCAACTTGATTTCTGTTGAAAGGGCATTGATTCCCTTGTTGTGGAGGCTTCGAGCATTCTCTTTTAAAATGCCCCTTTTCTCTGCAGTTGAAACAGGTACCTTTCCTTTTGTCAAAACCGTATGGAGTATCCTTGTTGCTCTCCAGATTAGTTCTTCATGTTTTCTCCATAAAATCTTTTGCTCTTCTTACTGCACTTGAAAACGCCCATTTGATATCAATCAACTCCATCTCCTCTTTATCAATTTGTGTGTAGTCTTCACTAGTTAGATTGATGCTGTCAATTTCTCCAGCTACCAATCTGCAGTAAGAACTCACCAAAGTGTTTAGAAGCTCCATGTGTTTTTTGGCAACTTCCACACTTACCTTAGATAGATTTGATGTATCGAGTCTAACGGTGTTAGGGTTTGAAGGTTGGAAGTTGTTACCATAGAAAGCTTGTTGTGGAACTTGTGGTGTAAGATCTCGTGGTTGAAGAAGAAAGGCTTTTTGATCAAATGCTTGTCCATAGACTTGAGCACTTGAACCAACAGATTGATTTGTTTGAACTGGAGGCAGAAAGTGGTTCGCATTCGACACTATAGGTCCGTTTTCGGCGGATCGATTACGAAACCAAATCACTTATTTATAACAAACATGGTCACGAGTACGGAATCCCCGTGACGATGCCAAACCAAACACAGAATATAACAACACGAAATAACCAACGATTCACAGTCTATTGATTAAAACGGATAAGAACAAACATCAAACACATACACACAATGTTTGACAGTAAACTTCACAGTAGGGTATGCTCTCATGGTTTCACACAGAAACCATGTGTGGTTTATATAGGCAGCCCAACCCAAGTGTTGACGAAACACAAAGATGGGCCTGACGAAATACCAAGGTCGATGAAACACTAGGTGTTTCATCACTGTTTACGGTGAAACTTGGATTGACCAACCAAGGGTATTTCGTCATACATGTACTCGACGAAAGACAGGTCTTTCCTCAAGGGCTGCAAAACTTGATATGCTGCAAACTGTTAGACAGTTTGCAGCAGACTTTAATAAACACACAAGACATAACATACCAAACATATGCAACATGCACAGTCTTTAAAACATTACAAAACAATGAGACAAATTGTCGGACCCAAGTAGGATAGGAGGATATCCGACTTGGTCGACTAACGGAATTACAGACTCGATAATTAATAGACCATTAAATACATCGTTAAAATAGAACAAGTTACAGACATAACATATGCATCAACAAACTCTCCCTTGTCTGTTACTTGGTCTTATGTCTTCAATCTTCAATGCTTCAGCGACCAGGTGCTTCCAGCATGTATTCCTCGGTAAAAACAATAACAAGCGACGCGCTGAAATTGTAGCGCTTGATGTACATCCTTGTCTTCGTAAAAGATGTCATGCTGAAAAAGCTTGCTGATGTCGTTCGCCGACATATTCACGATCCACATCGGATCTAACATCCGAAAGTTTTCACGATCACCCTTGAATATAATCACCGCTTCATGAGTATCCGAGTCGTAACACCACAATGCGGTTTCTTCAAGAAAGTTCTGTTCCATAAGCATCAACGGAATCTTGTTCATGACCTTCGCCGGCTGGTATATGAGCTTGTATCTAGCCATGTTGGTCAACGGATCCAACGTGAACTTGATCTGTTGATATATTGGAAACTGTGGCTTGTACGACGCATCCTTCCATCCTTTCTTCCGCTCGAACTTGATTTTCTTTGCAAATAACGTTGCGCCGAAATAATTTGAATGATTAATTATATCCAGCTTTGATAAGGCGGCAACATCATAGAAAGGCAGAGATAGAATACTTAGCATGGAGTTGAAATACAAGATTTCGTGTTCGCGCTTGATCGCAACACCGTGAATTTCCTTCACGAACATCCAGCTTAGAATTTTCCCATGCGACTTAACCTTTTCAAACTGTAGAAAATCAACTTGTGCTTCCGGAGGCGTAGGCTTTTCAACCTTTGAAAAGAACCGTTTTCTCCATTCTTGGAATGAATCAGTCGGATTATCAGAAGACGTATGATACTTTAACTGCTCATCAATGTCTTCTTGATTTTCTTTCATCCATTCTTCATCAAACGGATCAAATTCCATTCCGTCGGCACGTACATACGTTGATTTGCCTGATTCGCCTTCAAACACTATATCTTCAATGTTTTCTGTATCAACAGTCTCTGATTCAATCGGCATTTGATCAATAACAGAATCTTCAATTGTTTTCATTTCTTTCAAGGCAATTAGTTATTCTTGTGTAAGATCTGCAACGAACTCTCCCTCTTCTAGAACTTCGCCAGTAATAGGATGAATAGCCTGTAAAGCAAAGTCAGCAGTGCTAGGAACATAAGATGTACCAGCCTTAGAGCTTTCAATTAAAGAACTGCTTTCCAATTGTTGGACTTCTTCAACAGTTCCACTAGAGGTTCCTTGTGCCGATTCAAGCTGTGAAGGCTTGAAGACAACGATTTGAGAAGAGGCAGTGACTGGCGGTTGCTCTGATATGGCAGAAGGGTCAGGGTTCCCCTGATCCTCAGGATCATCATCCTTTTTCTTCAACACTTCTTGTTGTTTGCAACAATCGGCCCACAAAATATTCACACGCTTTCTTACAAACTCAAAACCTTCAGTGATTCGCTTGACCCCATCTGTTATTATGGTATTGCGAGAATTGTACCATTCTCTCATATCGTCATGCTTTTGTTTAAGAGTATCTGCCAACTTTTGAACCTCAGTGCTTCTTTCTTTCAAGCGGTTCATGTCAATACCACGCGCATTATCTGTAGCTCGCATCTGTTGTAACTGACGCTCTCTTTCTTCATCTGCAGCTTTCAAGCGTGCATTTTCAGCTTTCAGTTGCTCAATCTCTGCTTGTTGGCGAGTGATCTCTGCTTGCTGATGACCAATAGTGGAATTCAAAGTGTTTATCTCCAACTGTTGTTTGATCATGTCGCTTCTTGTAAGATTGATCACGTCTGATTGTCTATTGATTTGACCTGCAGCAGCTTGCAATTGAGAGAACAGGAAATCTACCTTTTCATCTTGCTGCATCTGAGAGAATATAGTTTGTCTGCGCTCTGAGGTCGGCTGCGAAGTCGTGGCATGAATGGTCGATGCTATAGAGCGAGCCGGTGCTTGAGGAGTCATTGTAGGAGTTTCAGGAGTTGAAGTCACTACAGGAGTTGGTTCTGATGTTATTGGAGGAGAAGACGTCATAGCAGTAGCTTCAGTGGCCGTGAATCCAAGGTTTGGATCCATTTCCGCTTCTTGAGAAGGCTCTTGTGGAACGGATTGCTGCGGAGATGAAGAACCAATGTATTTTCTTGCTTTCTTCTTTCGACGGACAACCGTTTCCTTTTTCTTCAAACATTCAGCTTCGGTATCCGAAGGAACGTATTCAGGGTCATTTTCTTGTCTAATCCTCCTGATCCTTTTCACACCACGTTCATCGAAATAAACTTCGTGCCCAGGCTCAGGTGGATTATCATCCGATTCAGTATCCTCCTCATCACCACCAACTAAAGTATCACCAGCTGTACCAGCAGTCGATGCACCAGCACCAGATGCACCAACGGCACCTGCATCACCACCATCACCAGCTTCATCATCACCATCACTGTCACTCTCGGAAGAATCAGAATCCGTTCGACCAAATTTTTCTTCTATCTTTTTCTTTAACTCCGGCTCCTCATCATCAGATTGGCTGTCATTGTGACGTCATTTGTCATCTTCTAGAGCTATGTAGTCGGTTTTATCAAGAGCACCGAACAGTTTCCTAGGCGGCTCGCTTTCTTTGTATCTCTTTATTGAAAGACCCCAGAATATCTTCAGTGAGTGCTCTATCATAGAATCTATCTTCAAGATGTCATCATCGGCTTTTGGAAGATTGGGATGCTGGACATTCATGATCATTTGCAAAAACCGAGGATACATCCAGAATTTATTCCCATTTGTTCGACCACCAGTTCTTGTCATGTTCTCCTTCATGTTGGCAAAGATGTACCTTGAAATGCTAAACGGTTTGTTCAGCACTAATGCCACCATGAGCCCCACGAGATCGTTGCCTGCCATGTCATAGCCAGCTCGCCTGTTGCTAAGACATTGAATAAGTATGTGTAATAAAAACTTGTACCGCATTGCCAGATCTCCCTTGTTGATTTGACTGCTGAAGATATCACCAGTACATTTCATCCTTAGTAGACAACCACGTGTGCACATTATTGGAATAGAGTACGGTGCATTTGGATCGTCTTGCAGCTCTAGAACGGTGTTCAAGATTTCCAGTGAGACATTCACACTCACTTCATTCACGTGCCCTTGAATAAACTCAGTTCCATCAATTTGGACAACGCTCGCTGAATTCCAAAATGCTTTGATGAGCGATTTGTAAACTGGAGTTGAAAAAGTGACAGCTTTGTTTATCCGTGACTCCCTTATCCACTGCGTGATCTCCTTCAGTTCAGAGATCTTCCCTTCCGGATCAAGATAGGCAATCATATTGTGAAGCCTTTCGGACATCACTAGTTCTTCCGGTTTGTCGGTTATCTTGGTCGCGGGCTTATGTTTCTTTTCTTTCGGTGCCATCTGTATTTGAAAACATCCACAATGAGTCACAAAGTCAAAATGTGCATTAGACATATGTCTATGCAAGTTCAAGTATGAAGTAGACATTTTAATAAGCAAATACAATTCTTCTGTGAAAGGGCACCCAAACTTGAAAATTTTCTAAGTGTTGGACGACAAAACACCAGCATTTCGACGAAAGACTCTTCTTCATTGCGAAACACCCTTGGTCAAACAAAGTCAGAGTTGACCTTTGACCAGTGGAGTTTCATCGACAGTCTCTCGACGAAAGATGTTCCATTGTAAAAAGGGTTGTTTCGTCGCAGGGGGTTTCGTCGTCGTCAGTTTGAAGAAACATAAGTTTCGTCGTCAAAGGGGTTTCGTCGTCAAAGGGGTTTCGTCGTCGGCAGTTAGTGTTTCGTCGAATTGGGGGTTTTCAAAATCAGAAGGGTTTTTCGCCGACTGTTTTTTAATCGATTATCTATTCACAAACAAACCAACATTATGACACTTTGTTACACCCAAACCTGGAGAAAACAACCCAGAAGTACATCCGACACGATTTTGGCCGTAAAACACCCAAATCAGTTTCAACGTCAAACAATATCAACCATCCCCTGTTTTTTTTTATACGAAACCCAACCCAAATCAACATACAAAACAACATACAAACACTATGGTTAACAGATTCTATTAAATACAAGCACAATAAACAGTGTTTTATATGAGGAAATTGAATAAACAGTGTCTCCGAGGGTTTGTTAACAAGTTTCAAGCAAAACAACGGGTTCCTAAAGGTTCGAATCATTTGACCAAACATTTGAATACCTTTGATTTTGATGAAAATGATAAAGAAAATGAAGGTTTTTTTAGAGTCGGTGAAAAGGGGGTATGGTGGGTTGAGTGTTGTAGAAGATAAACAGTGAGGTGGTTTGAAAAAGTGATACTTCTGATTGAACTCGGACCCCTTAAAATACTCATACCCCGACGAAACACAGGCCTCGTCGAAACTCGTGTTGGGCTCAGCGAAACATTTAAATGGGCCTGCACAGTAAGCCCATGACGAAAGTTAAAAAGGCCCAAGTGATTTTCGTCGTGATATCGACGAAAGAGGGTGTTTCGTCGTCAACCAAATTGATTTTGACCAAGGCTTGACCACAGTTGACCAAGAATGGTGTTTCGTCGACATTTAGGTCTTTCGTCGACCTATGGGTTTTTCGTGAAACATTTTTCCAAGAATTACTAAGTCTTTTGAAATTTTGCACACTTGAACAGATTTTGTTTATTTGAACAGATTTTCGTCATGATTGAGTTTACCAAATGCAAATGACATTTTTATGAAGTAGGTTTCAGGCTTTCGGCAGACAACTCCAAGTTACAACTTTGGCTAATCAAAAATGAACCTTACAAATTACACTAAAACAAAATTTAAAGTGCGGTAAACTAACGAGAATCAATGAAAAAGCAATAAACAACTGTACAAAGTCAAACTTTTTGTGAGTTTCAAGGAAAAGGAATCATACTAGCTTACGGTCTTAGTCCACATGATTTTTGTTTCGGTTTAAAGCTTTGGATAAGTATACTAGCTACCATGATTATCGGTATTGTTCTCCACATAAGCCCCACTTATCAGATGTAATCATGTTTAGGGGATACGTTAAGGTATGATTTATACTTACCGAACGGTGTTCATCCACACACGACACATTCCCGTATCAAGGTATGCGCGAGAATCATCCTACTGGTGAGTATACCACTTATCATCTGTTTGACCGTATAAAAGATGTGAGATACTCACTTATTTTTGATTGAAAACAAGCCCTATGTGATATAATCACTTATTGATGAGGAAGTTGATTTTCATATGCATGAGGGTACAGGAGCAAGTCCGTGAACAGGTCAGTACAACGTACAGCAAAGAGACGAACTTGACTCCCGGATAAATGTGATATTTTATCACTTATTTTGTTTGGACATGTGATTGTTGATCACTTATTGAGGTCGTATGCAATATGTACACGTATGTATGGTATCATGGAAGATCTAGACTTCGTCTCCGTTATTTTTCGGTAACGGATACAACCATGATATCCAGATGATAACACAGCATAAAGACTGTATATCTCAGAACCTCGGCAATCTCTCAAACGAAATTTCGGTACCAAGACCATATGCCAATGAGCGGTTCCCACACAGCCTTCAGTCGATTAAGGTTTATATCACCCTGCAAACTTTAAAATGATTGTGAGCCTACCGATACATCTTATATAGAGCTGCTTATCGTTTTTCATTTTAGGTTTAAAGAGATTTCGACAGACCACTGATGTACTATCATTTTCTCTTTTGCTCGCCAAGAAACTCATTTTTGTTTTTCTATTTTTTTTTTTTTGTGTTTTTTAAATTTTTCGATGTTTTTGAATTTTTTTAAATTTGGATTTACTCCCCCTAAAATGTAAAAACTAAGATAAATTAAAAACACAAAGATATTTACAAAAACGATTTTCCGATGTCGGTTTTACTCTTACTTTACCTCACTGCCTTTTACCAAAATTAATTTTAATTAGAAATGATTTTATCGAATTTTTGAAAAATGAGTTGGCAAGTTGGTACTCGGTGCGGACCATGACAACATTGACGAGTTTTATATTGAAACAATCACGTGTGAGGTGATATTTGAGATCAACGTGTCTGGCCAAAAGGTGTTGTACGAGATGATAATAATTCATAAAGCAGTTAAAATATCGACAAGTATAGGAGAGATTAGAAATTCAAAACCGTATCCTGCAACTGCTTCGTGTATTGCCAGGAATTTGAATGCTCTCCCAAACTGGATATCCACCTGGTGTGGATTTCAATGTCGATTTTGCAGCTACTTCAATTAACCCAAGAAATCTCTTCACAGCAACAAGATCAGAAACCTCCAGGTCCGGCTGGTCTTCCACATTGCACCAGCGAAGGTCTTTATCTTTCTCCTTCAGAAGTAGTGTGCGGTTGATCAATCCACACCAAGGCATCCGCACACCCGGTTGGTTTGTTCAACAAACACATTTTCTTCAATCACACCCCGAAGAAATGTACACTGCACGTTCATCTTGTTGATTTTGAACTTCAGACGTGCTGCAGGTGCGTACATTTTGATTGAATCTATCCTGGGGACCCGATTAAATCCTTTAACAATCAAACTTTGGAATGATTTTTCATTTTGTCGAAGCTTTCAATTTCTTTCATCAGAGATTCTTCTTTTTCTTTTTCTCTCTCCATCAAATGCAACAACTCCTAGATGAAACAATTTGTCGAAGCCTTAAGTCGCCTATCTTATGCATGGACGTTCCACTATCAACAACACTAAGAATATCAATAGTTCCTCCTAGAACATCCTGCACACTCATTCAGAGATTAGTTGGAGAGGGGGACCCAAGCCTTCATAGACTTGGGTCGTCCGTCATCATCGAGGATTGTGACTTCGATTTCCTGATGATTCGAAATTGATTGAACTCCCCCTGAAACATTTACCGTTTTTGGTTTCCAAATTTGTTTTTGTTTTTCATGTTTAACATATGATTTAACAGATTTTGTTTGGACAACCTCCGGTTTTAACACCTTTTCAACTTCTTTTCGTTGTTTCTTTTTCTGTTTCACTTCTCGTTGTTTAAAAAGACGAGGGTCCGGTTTTGGTGAAACAGATCTTTTATGGTAACTGTTATCACGGGGGGCATCAACTTTTGCCTTTCCTTTTGTGAGATATGGACAGTTTCTGACAATGTGTCCATTCTCACCACATTCAAAGCATGATCTCCGCTCAACAAACGTCAAAGTATCATAACTGTAAGAGCTTGATGATGAACTTCGTGATCTTGAGGTACTTGGTCCTACATCACAACCATTTGTGTGTTGTGTGTAATTGTTTTGACTGTTTCTTTTCAAAATTTTAACTTGTTTAACAAAATCCGTGTTGGATTTGTTTTCGAAAGTTTCAATTTTATCAGTCCCTCGAGATTTCACGAAGTTCACCTTCTGAACCTTTTTCTTGTAACGAGCTCCATTTGTTTCCACCCTCGGTTGTGAAGCCTTCGGATTTTGAGCTCATTGTTCCTTTTGTTTACCTTAAAAAGTGATAGGTTGTTGCTTTGTCGGTAATCTTTGATGTCCAAATTGTCTTCTAACTTCAACTTTAGGAATAGGATCACACTGAGTTACAGAAACTCCCGGGATCGCTTTTCCCAAAAACTTACTGGTAGTATCTTCAAACACTTTATCAATCAAAGATTGATTGACGTTTTTTATTGGAAAATCTTTGTCTGAATATATTTTACTATCACCGACTAAAGTGTACAACACGTTATCACTTTTAACGATAGACATTGTTTCCTTGATGGGATCTATCTCTTGTTTAACAGTTGAGTGCACAGCAGGAGTAGGAGGATCATGTAACAACTCTCATCGAAAGTCATATTTATTAAATTAAATTGTCCAATAGGAAACCTGTTGGGATTGAACCCTGCCAAAGGAACAGATAATGTAAAGCCAAAACCAGGTCACAACAGAGGATTCACAATAAGCAGCAGTTTACACTTTCCTCTCCCCTTGAAAGTGATTTATAACAACTGATGGTCTCTATTTGCTGTTCATATTCAACTGCTGCTGTCTTTTCAACTACTGATGAAAACCCTGAAGTATCCAACACTGCTGGTCCTATCTACTGATGATAAAGCACTGCCCAGTCAAGGACTGATCAACCTTGAGGAAAGCACTGACATAAAGAGAAAGCAGCTGTTTAGTGAAATATCTGTTTTATGTATAGTTAGTGGTTAGGTTAGCAGTGTTTGTGTAAGGACAGTAGATACAGGTTGTTAGGCTGTTAGACGTCGCTTTCATGGTGACGTCAGCCGAGATCCTCAGTGGTTTGGTTTGCCTATAATTGTATCAGTACCCTGTACTGTTACATTTGATTGACTGAGCGAGTTCTTCTCCTCATGTCTAATCCTTTCATCTTGTGTGCAACCAACCTTGGGGCATCAGGCTGAGGGGGAGTTTAGTTTGTAAGCATATCTGTAATCTTTTGCTTTGATTTGTAAATCTTTTGACTCTATGAGAAGCAATTGTTTATCAAACTATTTTCTCCATTTGATTGTGTTTACAAAGTTTGTTTTCATTTCCGCTGCACTTTACATGTTTTCACGGTTACAAATCATTCTAAACATACAAACAAACATAATCATGAGATCATCCGATCCTAACAATTGGTATCAGAGCCTGGACAGTCAAATTCGATCTAACAATCAATTTGACATAACAGTTCGGCTCAAAATTTCATTGATACTAAGGTTGGTTGTATTTTTGTTGAAAAACAGAGTACCGAATAAATCATGTTTAAAGTGGTTAATCAAAAACTCTGTAAATCAACCAAGATGTCATATGACACACAAATTTCACACAACAAGTGATATCATGCAAAAGTCACCCATAACTTTCAGATTTGTAAACATATCTGTTAAATTATGGGATTGTTTTATATTTTTCAATATTGATTTCAACTGTTGTTTTGATTTTTGTGATGTTTTCATTAAATACTAAAGTATGAACCTCAGATTAACAAAACCTATGATTCATAAAACATTGATGTCTTGTTAACTCAAAAAGAGGGAATTAAAACTTTAGTCATTCAGATCTTATGTGTTAAAAACAGGTTGAGTCCCTCAAAAGGACAAAATCAACTTTGTTAAAATACATTGAGAAAAGTCACAAAAACTCAGAAGTGTGTTTATCTCAAAACTTTTGAAGTCAAAAGAAAAGAGTATAAACATAAAACACTTATGAGTCAAAGTTTAGGGTAATAATGGTAATTAAGCAACTATGTGCATTTATCTGTTCAGAAAAAGGTTTTGATTCCAGTAAATGAACTCCAAAGAGGACTAGACAAATGTTCAAAATTTTTCTCAATGTGTCCTCAGGTTTGCAATCAGCTGACAAAGAAAATGGTTCCAAACAGTGGTCAAAATGTATCCAAAAGTTTCCTACCACTGTTGTCAAACCACTGACCATTTTAAAAAACTTGTGAATGATATGATTTTATACTCTATTGAAATTATACCAGATCCTTTTGATACTACTCTCAGAAAATCCTTTAACTATTTTTTGTTGTTCAAAGGATTTTCTCATACAACCAGGATATATTATTCATTTTTTTGGAATAATATATTTGGAACTTATGCTTGTTTTTGTTGGCAATAGTTTCAGCTCCTGTCAGGATGTAATACCTTATTTTTTTGGTATTAGTGTCCTCTAAATGGGTCAAAAGGAAATGGTACATATGTCATGATCATGTCATACTCAGGTTTGCTCTTAAATTTTTATCAAAGGTTGATTGCAAACTGTGCTTAAATTACTAAGGTAATCATGTGTTAATTAAATATTAAACGAAAATGAGTTGCCTTAGTAAAAAGTTTTCATCATCTGGGGTACTAAACCACTGTCTTTCAAAATTGAAATGTGGCAAAACCTTGAATGAAAATCTTCAAAACTGTTGCTGAAACACCTGTCCTTCAGAGTTGTACTATTTACCCTAACCACTGTTTTGTTCTAACATCTGATCTCTAAACACTGTCCACTGCTGAAAGTTAACCACTGATCCCTCATTTTCTTGAAAAGCACTGATGCTCAAAATCAGTGTCTTATCCACTGATAGTAAAAATCATCCACTGCCCATATTTTTTACCGTTGTAACCACTGATGCTTGATACGTCAGTGGCCCTTAAAACAACTGTTCTCCATACTTCATCCACTTCATCAGTGATTGACACGTGGTCAGTTTTTAGCCCCCAGATCTTAATAACCGCTGCCACATCAGCGATCATTTTTTTAAAATAAAACCCTGCCCTAAACCCCAAACAAGGTTTTACACTGTCGAATTGAATTCCAAAATTCTCTTCTCATAGCAGTTTCCAACCCTTCTTCTCAAAATCTCTAAAATCCTCCTTCGTTCTTCCCCCCAAAAATGACAAAATCAAAACCTAAATCACCATCACCTTCCAAAGAGGTCGCTCAAACGGCCGAAGAACCCATCGAAATACCATTCAAACAACCTCACAACTATCTGGGTTTACTCACAAAACCTACTGATAATCACACCTTTGACACCATCATTGATACATTATCTGCATCAAAGTACAAAACTTTGTTGACAGCAAATGCTCCCATCTATCTGCAAACCCAGAGAGAGTTTTGGAAAAAGGCGTCGCTTGAAAAACAAGACGGAAAATTCATAGCCATTAACTCCTCAATATAGAGTAAAGCAGTTCAAATAAACCCACAGTCGATCTCCGAAGTCTTTAATCTTAACGATCAGGAAGGTAAACTCTCTTTTGAGAAAGCCGAGAAGAAAACTGATTTCGTAAAAAGGGGGTATGCAGAACAATCAAAGGTTGATACCTTACAAAAAGGTTATTTTCCTTCTGCTCCAAGATTTTTATTTCACACACTTTTGATGTGTGTTTCAAATAAAACAACATCATTTAATGAAATACCATTGAAGATTCAATGCCTGGGGTATGCCATTTTGAATAACAAAGATTACAACTATTCCCAGGAAATCTTCAATGACTTAGTGAAAAATGTTGACAACAAAGCATTTTTACTTTTTCCAAGATTTTTGAGTTATTACTTTAAACAAAAATTTGTAAAGGAAAATGAAAATTTGCCAAAACAAGGTGTTCATTGTCAAATAAAAAGCTTAACAAAAGAAACATTTTCAAGGATGATGGCACCAATAAAAACAAAAGCAGGGGTACCTGAGCAGATTTTAGCGGTTACAACTGCTCCTCAGGTATCAGCTGCTGAGCCCACTGCTCCAGGTGATCATAGCAGCACAACCACTGCTTTGAAACCCACACCTGACATAACCAAAAATACCAAAAGAAAAACATCCAGAAAACCCACCAAACCCAAAACAAAGGCAACTCTGGAAGATGAGATCCCAGAGGAAATGCCTGTGACAACACAAAAGTCACCACAAACCACTGCTGCTACTTCCTCACAGCAGTTGGAAGAAAGATCTCAACCCATGCCTAAAACTCCTCATGCATCATCACAAAAGGATCAGGTTGTAAGCATAGGGACACCACAATATGAAGCTCTGGAAGATGAGATCCCAGAGGAAATGCCTGTGACAACACAAAAGTCACCACAAACCACTGCTGCTACTTCCTCACAGCAGTTGGAAGAAAGATCTCAACCCATGCCTAAAACTCCTCCTGCATCCTCACAAAAGGATCAGGTTGTAAGCATAGGGACACCACAATATGAAGCTCTGAATCCACTCGGATCCATCTTCCTCAGTCCTGATCCCAAGAACATGTCTCTTTCAACTCCCATCCCCTCACCAATCATAATGCCACAATCCATGCTACCTTTGTTGCATGCAGCTGCTATAGCTCAGACACAAACCAGTTCCTCTCTATCACCTATCACTGAGAGCATACATCCACAAGTGACTGGGTCTGATGCTATTACTCCTGCTATCCCAGCAACAATTGAGGAGGTTACACCCCCTGAGTTACAAGTAACTCTCGGTGGTAGTTCAAGTAGAGCAGCAACTACAACTGGTGGACCAACAGGTCTCCAGTTGGCCAGTTGTTTCAAAAATCAGACTCCCTTGAAGGCAATTTCTTCCATGGCAGCTTCGATAACCACCAGTGAGTTGGATCTAACCACTGGCACCATCAAAGGTTTATCAAGTGCTGAAGAAAGAAGTCCCCAGTACCAAGAACAAGGGGCATCAATGGGTGATTTTTGGGACTCTGTTCCTAAGACACACATTGATATAACCACTGCTGGTGGGGATTCAGATGATCCTACTAAAGTAGGTGATGATTCAAAATATCAGGAATTGACGGGCAGAGTGGAAAAACTTGAAGAATCAGTTTCTGAAATAAAAGAGATGGTGCAAGAGATTTTAAAAGCTCAGAAAGCACAATCCAATGCTGTTCCTGCTCAAGCACCTGCTCCACAACAAGCACCTGCTGTAAATGAGCTTTGGAATATTTTCCAACCCATGCTTGAAGCACAGCAACTTATGGCTGACAAAAAGCATGCTATTCAAGTACAAATGCTGACCAACATGGTTGAATCAAGATTTAAAGACACTCAAGCAGATATCAAGGCCATAAAGGCTAGCATTCAAAGTGCCTCTGGCAAAGTTCCTTCTTCCATACCATTTCTTGTAAACCCCCCTTCAGATAATGCCAAAAAGGGGAAGGATAACAAGCTGTTGGGAAAAATGAATAGGATGGGAATAGAACATGGCCTTCATATTGTGCCTGAAAAAGAAAAAGAAAAACAGGTCTCAAAACCTGTTAGCCAAACAGCTGATACAGCAGCAGTTACAAAAACTGCTGTCAGTAGCCAAACAGCTTCCATGTCATCAACACACACACTTTCAACACACACCACTTACCACACACCACCACAACTACTCTACCACCATCATCCACAATTACACCATCACTACTGCCTCCTGCCATAAAGCAGAAGACAGCAGATGTTACAACATCTGCTGTAATGACAACAGTGATTGAAACACCAGTTGTTTCAACCACTGTCAGTCAATCACTGTCACAAACCACTGATCCACCCAGAACATCATCTGCTCCTTCTTCATTAAAAAGGAGAAGGAATCTCATATCAGATGATGATTCACCACCACCATCACCACCATCAAAAACTACCTCACCACTTCCACCCCCTGCTCAAAAGCAGAAGACAACTGCTGAAATGTCAGCAGTTGTAATGACAGCAGATGTTGAGACACCAGTTGTCTCAACAGCTGTTAGTCAGTCATTCACCACTGCTCTCATCTCTCCTACTTCACAGCCAAAGCTCTTCAACAGAAAAAGAAAGCCAATACCTGCCGATGAAGGTATACATGATCCTAATGCTGCACAATATCCACTGGAACTTGAAGCCATCAAAAATGAGATGAGGCAATTCTATACAGAAGAAGATCCTTCAAAAAGAAGATTCTCCTCACTCATAGGCTACATGCCACCAGAGGATATGGATGATTACCTCAAACTCAAGGCAAGGCAGGCTAAAGTAAAAGCCAAGGTTGACAGTGAAAAAGATAAGTTAAGCGAAGATGGCATAGCTAAAAGACTGGAGTTCTACTTCACAAAAGTAAAGCAGATAGAAGGGTTTGCACAAGACCTAAACAAAGAAAAGGCTAATCAAAAGAAAGAATTAAGAAAACAATATCTAGCCTACATCATGAAAGAGAAATTCTATCCTGCTGAAGAACAACAGTTCAGAGAATGGCCAGTAGTAGCTCTTAAGCGTGAGGCAGAAAGGATTGAAAAGATTAAGAATGATCCTACGAAGAAGAAGAATGCTCCTAACTGGAGAAAATATGAAAAGCGCATTGCTGACTTAACTGCTGAATATAAGAGAAAGAAAAGGGAGCTGGTGGATGCGAAAAATGGATACTGCTGAAGCCATATCAAAATGGTCAAAACAGCAGACCGATGAAGCCTATGAAAGGCTAAAGAAAAGAAAGATAACTGTTTCAAGCACTTCTAAGAAGCAAGAACAAATGATGAAGCTTGAACAGAAGATGGGAAACCTTGACACACTGTTCCGGTCTACTTTTGTAACAAATCAAGAAGAGGGAGAACAGCTGACTGAAGAAGAGGTAATAGAAAAGGAAGCAGAGTACTTCAAAGATACCATCACGAAAATGGGTCTAAAAGAAGAAACTTCAACAAAGCTTCAAAGCCTTTTTAAGGCATTAAACAAACCTGCGTCTCCAAACACTGCTAAAGACAAGACAAAAGCTGAAAGACAAGAACTTATTGAACAAGAAACTGCAGAAGATATAGCTGCAGCAGACAAAGTCATTGAAGAAGCTTTCAAAAGAATGTCTGTAAGTCTGCAGATGTTTTCAAGGCCATTATCCCTCAACTCATCTTCAAATAAATCTCTCCCAAGAAACCCACTTGGCTTAAAAATACTAAAGTGGATGTCTGATCAAAAGACTCACGTATTGACCCTGGTCAGAGCCAATGGCGATGTGAAGTACATATCAAGGAAAGAAGCACTAGGCCTTAGTGTTCAAGATTTGCAGGATCTCCTTGAACTTTCACTGTGTAGGGATGAGGATGACCAGAGTGCAAAAGAATTTGAAGCTGAATTCAAAGAACAAGCTAAGGCACTCATGATGTGTAATAAAGATCCAAAATAATGACAGGTTTTGGCATTATCTGTTCCAGGGGGAGATTGTTGGGATTGAACCCTACCAGAGGAACAGATAATGTAAAGCCAAAACCAGGTCACAACAGAGGATTCACAATAAGCAGCAGTTTACACTTTGCTCTCCCCTTGAAAGTGATTTATAACAACTGATGGTCTCTATTTGCTGTCCATATTCAACTGCTGCTGTCTTTTCAACTACTGATGAAAACCCTGAAGTATCCAACACTGCTGGTCCTATCTACTGATGATAAAGCACTGCCCAGTCAAGGACTGATCAACCTTGAGGAAAGCACTGACATAAAGAGAAAGCAGCTGTTTAGTGAAATATCTGTTTTATGTATAGTTAGTGGTTAGGTTAGCAGTGTTTGTGTAAGGACAGTAGATACAGGTTGTTAAGCTGTTAGACGTCGCTTTCATGGTGACGTCAGCCGAGATCCTCATTGGTTTGGTTTGCCTATAAATGTATCAGTACCCTGTACTGTTACATTTGATTGACTGAGCGAGTTCTTCTCCTCATGTCTAATCCTTTCATCTTGTGTGCAACCAACCTTGGGGCATCAGGCTGAGGGGGAGTTTAGTTTGTAAGCATATCTGTAATCTTTTGCTTTGATTTGTAAATCTTTTGACTCTATGAGAAGCAATTGTTTATCAAACTATTTTCTCCATTTGATTGTGTTTACAAAGTTTGTTTTCATTTCCGCTGCACTTTACATGTTTTCACGGTTACAAATCATTCTAAAGATACAAACAAACATAATCATGAGAGCCTCCGATCCTAACAAAACCCTAATTGAGACACCCAAGTGATTCTGCACAAACCCTAAAATTTTCAGAACAATCGGAATCAGGATCAGGGCCCCTAAAACTCAGGGGGGGGGGGGGTAAACCCTAGTTACGATTATCTATAGAAAATGCTGTCAAAATTGAAATTTACGAAATCATCAAGTCAGCAAGGCAAGTCCCAGTCGTGGCAACCCTATGAAGATTCTGTGACCCTTACGGACCGTAAGGGTTGAGTCTTACAGTCCGTAAGCTAGTCCAAATTCATGTATAAATAGTAGAGAGTGGCACTTGATTTCTGGAATTAAAACGACGAACAAACTCGCACTACACACTCAATTACGTTCTGTATACTATCAAAACATACACGAATCCCGAATTGCTGTCGCAAAACAGGGTAATAATTCGATCGCTATTACGATTCATTTTCCGATCGATCAATGTACTCAATGGATGTTTAAGTGCTGCCCACATTAGGGTGATGCTTTGTCATTAGTCGTTAATTCGATGGATGTTTAAGCATAGCACTTTGTCATTCGTTGTGAGGGTTGATCTCGTGAGTTATCGTAAATGCTGTATTGATTACTAACCCAGTTTTGTGTGCATTATTATTTAAATTAGGTTAACAAGGCTAATCCATAGACTAGACTCTGTCCGTGTTAAATCTGCAATGTGAGTCATTCTCTTTTTATCAAATTACTTTCCAATCATGTTTATTTTCAAAGGTTATAATTACAGTGATTAAGTTTATGTAATCACCAAGTTACAGCCGGTATGTGGGGTTTTGTATACATTACTTGATAATCTTCACCATTGGGGCAGCCAAGGGGTGATATGACCATAATCACAGACACCATTGGACGAATGGGCCAATGGGTCGAGTGACAAAGTACTGTGGGTAGTTGGTTGATATCAGAAACATTGTAATCTTCCTTAATACTGTAAATTATAACAAACAGGTTGTTTTAATAAATAGAATGATTCACTCAGTATTTCCTGCTGGCAAAACCTTTTTCAAATATGTTTCAGGTGATCTGTTGTGATTCAGGAAAGGTGCTACGGAGCACTGCAAGCTTAAGAAAGTGGCTCATTGTAAAAGAAAGAAATATGTTTTGTTAAATAAAGATTTCTCCGTGAAATCATAATATTTTAAATTAACGGGGTTTTATCCTGAGTTGTGAAATAAAATAATCAGGAAAATTTTAGCTTTACAATGATCCTGATAATAAACTTCCGCTGTTAAACTTAATTAAATAAATACCACGGGATTTCTGTCTCGCGGCTCCTGAAACGGGTCAAACCGGGTCGGAGGCCGTGACAAAAAAAGGTGGTATCAGAGCCACTGAGTTAAGCTAATTATGTATTTAGAAATACTTAATTTTTCCTGATTACTATTATGTGATTATGTGTTTTATTAACTGACTATTTGTTAGTTACAGTATGGGTAAGAAAAAGCTTTCCATCATCTATCTTAAATTAGATAGGTCATCCAATGAGAAGGGAAGTTCATCCCAAACTAAATCCTCAAAACTCCCTGCAATTCCTGAAGAAGGAATATTTGTTCGAAAAGCCCAATACGAGAAACCACTTTCTCCGGATAAAAGAAGTTTGATTCTTAAGAAAAGTCAGGAGAAAATAAAGAAAGCCCGAGAGAAGAAAATTAAACAGGAAACCCAGGAATTAACCAGTAAAACACCTTGGGAGGACAAATTAGAGGAAAAATGGGCGGATCTTTATATGCTAGCCATTGTAGCAGTAAATGCTTATATTTAAAATACCATGATTCAGTAATAGCAACCTTATCACTTACAAGTCGAAATATCATCTAGTAAATAAATAAAACCTAGTATATTTAAAATTGTTCATTTTCTTTTGTCTAAATTAGTCATAGGGTATGCAATAAAATTTAAAGGTTATTTCTAAATTTTGTTATAAATTTTAACTTAGCATTTTTGTGTTTTACTTGTATATTAAACATCATGAATGAGTTATCGGAAGCCCTAGAGAATCTCAACCTATACCCTGTAAACCTAGAAGTTTCTAAAGAATTTACTGGGTATTTTCCTGATGTGGAACAACCTGTAGAATTCAACGCTCCGCCTTTGAAAAAGCCAAAACCAAAGAAAAGAAGGAAATACGTATGGGAGAGTCGTATACGTAGGAAAAAGCCAGCTACGAAACTTCCTAAAATAAACAATCCTTTAGAAAAAGGAAAAGAAATTGTAACCAGGGAAAGTTCTAGACAGCAGGAGATAGAGACTAAAGTCAAGGAAGATTCTAGGAAAATAGGAATGCAGTTTGAGGAATATTCTAAGGAAATAGAAATGGAGGTTGGAAAAGGTTCTAGACCAACTCAGATGGAAATTGGAGAAAGCTCCAAACAAAACCAGGGAATGACTTTTCAGGAGGAAATAGATTTTATATTGGCAAGCTGTGATACTATTCAGCCTGTCAATACAAATATTTTTACTCTTCCTATTGAAAATCAACTCCCTATAAATCTTGAACCAGCAATCCCAGAACCAATAGTCCACTCCCAACCTTTAGGAATGGACGAATGGTGGACAAATGATTGGCAATTTCAAAACATTGTCAACAGTCCTTATTCCTTTCTTCCGCAATTCGATCCAGAACCATTACCAAATCCACCCATGAGTAACGAAAATTTAGCAGAACTTCGCCATTTTGGCGAAGAGTTAATGGATGCGGGAAATAGAATCCGGGAAATAGGGGGACAAATTGCTTGGAAGTATGATGAAAGGGAGCTTCGTTTTTAGGAAGACAAATGACGAGAGATAATGGGTTGGTAAAACTGTGGTTGTTTAATAGTAATAATAAAATCAGTATTTGTAAAATAAATAATAAAACGGTTGTATATAGAGGCATGATATAATCTATAAAATAAATGAAATTTTAGATTTTGTCTGTATATTCGTTTACGTGATTATGTGCAATTAATTGTGACATTGGATTATTTCTTTTATACTAATTATTTATCTATAAATTACTTATCAGATGGCAAACATTGGTAATGAACCAGTAAATGAAGTAAATCAATCCGAGCAAATTCAGGAAGAACAATTGTTAAATAGACAAGATATAGAGGATATCGTTGCACAAGGAATAGCCAATGCTATTCCAGCAATTGTTGCTGCTGTTCAAAAACCTGTTAAACCTCAATCAATCATTCCTAGTAAACGTACTCAAGGCGATAACTTTAGTAATAGTATAAACGGAGGCAGAAATCATGTTAATAACAATAATGATCTGTAAGCCCCAATTTTCAAGAAAATGAAACCTGCAACACCTGGTTGCACTTACAAAGAATTCCTTGCCTGTAAACCAACTGAGTTTTCAGGTAATGAAGGGGCTATTGCAGCATTACGTTGGTTAGAGAAAACTGAGGCAGTAATTGCTATAAGTAAATGTGCTGAGAAAGACCAAGTTATGTATGCGTCTAATCTTTTTAAAGAAGGGGCGTTAGAATGGTGGAACACAGTGTTACAAGCTAAAAGAAGGATTGTGGCATATGCCATGAACTGGGAAGAATTTAAGAGTCTTGTAGAAAGAAAATTTTGTCCCGAGTATGAAAAAGATCAAATGGCAAATAAGTTCCTAAACCATCGGATGGTTAATGTGAACTGTCGAGGATATACTTCGACATTCTTCGAATATGCTAGGGTGGTACCAACACTGGCTTCACCAGAACCGGTACTCATTTCTCGCTATATTTGGGGATTAATTAACGAAATTCGCAATATCGTTAAAGCTGCGAGACCTAGCACTATTGACGATGCAGTGGAACTAGCCAACACCCTAACTGATGAACTAGTACGCACAAGAGATGAAACCAGGAAAAAGGAACTGGCTCAAAAAATTACCCAAGGATTTCGTGTGGGTAATAGTAATAACTTCAAGAAAAGAGGAGCAGGGCAATCTTCAAATCCACCTTTCTATAGGAATTACAAAAGGAAACATTATGGAAGATGTAATGTAACCTGCAACCTTTGTAAAGCTGTAGGACACAGTGAAGAAAGATGCAGAAAGAAAACCATAATCTGCTTTAACTGTGGAGAAGCGGGGCATTACAAAACAGAATGTCCTAAGTTGGCCAAACCAGCAGACAACAAAACCAAGGCGACCGACGGAGCTACTAAGAAGAATGTCAGAGCATTCCAGCTGACCACTCAAGAAGCAGAACTCATTCCAGATGTGATAGCTGGTACGTTCTTAGTTCACAATGTATACGCAAAAGTATTATTTGACTCTGGTGCAAACCAAAGTTTTATCAATACTTTATTCTGTCAAGCTCTTAAGTTACCTTTAACCAACATTAGGCAGATTTTTACAGTTGAAACCGCAGATGGGAATTCAGTTAAAATAGATCAGGTTTTGCAAAAAGTAGAAATAGAACTTTCAGGTCATAAATTTGCTGCAAATCTGTTACCTATGAAATTAGCTGAATTTGATGTTGTGTTAGGAATGGATTGGTTAATAGCCAACCATGCTCAAATCATTTGTGATAAAAACTCTATAGAAATTCAAGCACCTACTGGAGAAGTAATCATGATTACAGGAGATAAACCACATAAGCCCATGAAGTTCGTATCAGTAATGAAAGTTGCTAGTTATGAACGAAAGCAAAAAATAGTATATATGATTTCAGTAATCATTAGTACTAAGGGTAAAGAACTTAAGGAAATTCCTGTAGTCTCAGAATACCCAGATATATTCCCAGAAGAGTTACCTGGATTACCACCAGATAGGGAAGTAGAATTTAGGATTCATCTAATTCCTGGAACTACACCGATTGCTAAGGCACCTTATCGGTTAGCTCCTACCGAAATGTTAGAACTGAAAAAGCAATTAGATGAATTACTAAGTAAAGGATTCATACAACCTAGTTCATCCCCTTGGGGAGCTCTAGTGTTGTTTGTAAAGAAGAAGGATGGTTCAATGAGAATGTGTATTGATTATAGAGAATTGAATAAAATTACAATTAAGAATCGATACCCATTACCTAGGATTGATGATCTTATTGATCAACTTCAGGGGGCTAGATACTTCTCTAAGATAGATTTACGCTCTGGATATCATCAATTAAAAGTACAAGAGGAAGACATACCTAAGACTGCTTTTAGAACTAGGTATGGTCATTACGAGTTTACAGTCATGCCCTTCGGGTTAACGAATGCACCTGCAGCATTCATGGACATGATGAATAGGATCTGTAAACCGTATTTGGATAAATTTGTAATTGTCTTCATAGATGATATACTTATTTATTCAAAAAGTCAGGACGAACATTGTCAGCACTTGCATGCACTCTTAACTTTGTTAAGAAAAGAAAAGTTGTATGCCAAATTCTCAAAATGTGAATTTTGGCTACAAGAAGTGCAAGTCTTAGGATACATGGTGAATCATGAAGGTATTCACGTAGATCCTGCTAAAATAGAGGCAATTACCAATTGGAAGGTTCCGCAAACCGCAATGAAAATTAGAAGTTTTATAGGTTTAGCTGGGTATTATAGACGGTTTATTAAGGATTTTTCCAAGATAGTTGTACCATTAACTAAGCTAACCTGTAAAGCCATTAAGTTTGAATGGGGACCTAAACAAGAAGAAGCCTTTAGAATCTTGAAGCAGAAATTAACCAATGCTCCAATCTTAGCTTTACCAGAAGGAACTGAAGATTTTGAAGTATATTGTGATGCTTCAAAACTAGGATTTGGATGTGTGCTTATGCAACGCAAGAAGGTAATTGCGTATGCTTTAAGACAGTTGAAAAAAACACGAAGAAAATTATACAACTCATGATTTAGAATTAGGAGCTGTAATTTTTGCCCTTAAAATATGGAGACATTATCTGTATGGAAGTAGGATTACTGTCTATACGGATCATAAAAGTCTAAGATATATATTTGGGCAAAAAGAGTTAAACATGAGACAAAGGAGATGGATGGAAATCTTAAGTGATTACGATTGTGATATTCAATATCATGACGGAAAGGCAAATGTAGTTGCAGATGCCTTAAGTCGTAAATACCATGAAAGACAACGACGGGTTCGTGCTCTCAGATTAAGTCTACAGTTAGATTTAATGGAACAACTAAAGTATTTTCAAGAAACAGCAATAGAAGATGTTGCTGAAGGAATGAAGGGACGAATAAAAGATTTAGAACGAGGAGCTGATGGAATTTGGAGATTCCATAAGAAAAGAATCTGGGTGCCAAAACAGGGAGAATTAAGAAATGAGATTTTAGAGGAAGCTCATAAATCTAGGTATACCATACACCCTGGAAATAATAAGATGTGCCAAGATTTAAGAAATAATTTCTGGTGGATAGGCATGAAGAAGGATATAGCTAGATATGTTTCTAAGTGTCTTACTTGTTCACAAGTTAAGGCAGAACATCAGAAACCTTCAGGTCTACTACAACAATTAGAAATAGGAGAAAGTCAATTATCAGGTCCGGAGATTGTACAAGAAACGACTGATAAGATTACACAAATCAAGGAAAGGCTGAAAATGGCTCGAGATCGCCAGAAGAGTTATGCAGACAATAGATGCAAGCCATTAGAATTCCAAGTTAGAGACAGAGTACTGTTAAAAGTTTCTCCTTGGAAAGGAGTTGTTAGATTCGGTAAGAAAGGAAAGCTAAGTCCAAGATACGTAGGACCATTCCCAGTAATCCAACGTATAGGACCAGTTGCTTATCATTTACAACTACCAGAAGAATTAGCTGGAGTACATGATTTATTTCATGTATCCAATCTCAAGAAATGTCTAGCAGACGAATCTCTGGTAGTACCTCTTCAAGACATAGAGGTAAACGAAAAGTTAAAATTTGTTGAGAAACCTCTTCAGATAGAAGACAGAAAAGTGAAATTTCTCAAGCACAAACGACTAGTGCTAGTTAAAGTAAAGTGGGATGCGAAGAGAGGAGCTGAATACACTTGGGAGTTGGAATCAGAAATGAAGCGAAAGTATCCACACTTATTCCAGTAAATCTCGAGGACGAGATTTTTATTAAGGTGGGGAGAATGTAACAACTCTCATCGAAAGTCATATTTATTAAATTAAATTGTCCAATAGGAAGCCCTAATTGACACACCCAAGTGATTCTTCACAAACCCTAAAATTTTCAGAACAATCGGAATCAGGATCAGGGCCCCTAAAACTCAGGGGGGGTAAACCCTAGTTACGATTATCTATAGAAAATGCTGTCAAAATTGGTATTTACGAAATCATCAAGTCAGCAAGGCAAGTCCCAGTCGTGGCAACCCTATGAAGATTCTGTGACCCTTACGAACCGTAAGGGTTGAGTCTTACGATCCGTAAGCTAGTCCAAATTCATGTATAAATAGTAGAGAGTGGCACTT
Organism: Helianthus tuberosus; assembly: GCA_030545235.1. Taxonomy (NCBI): domain Eukaryota; kingdom Viridiplantae; phylum Streptophyta; class Magnoliopsida; order Asterales; family Asteraceae; genus Helianthus; species Helianthus tuberosus. Next base: position 61,600 of record JARYGA010006924.1, read on the forward strand.
GATTTCTGGAATTAAAACGACAAACAAACTCGCAATACACACTGAATTACGTTCTGTATACCATCAAAACACACACGAATCCCGAATTGCTGTCGCAAAAGAGGGTAATGATTTGATCGCTATTACGATTCATTTTCCGATCGATCAATGTACTCAATGGATGTTTAAGTGCTGCCCACATTAGGGTGATGCTTTGTCATTAGTCGTTAATTCGATGGATGTTTAAGCATAGCACTTTGTCATTCGTTGTGAGGGTTGATCTCGTGAGTTATCGTAAATGCTGTATTGATTACTAACCCAGTTTTGTGTGCATTATTATTTAAATTAGGTTAACAAGGCTAATCCATAGACTATACTCTGTCCGTGTTAAATCTGCAATGTGAGTCATTCTCTTTTTATCAAATTACTTTCAAATCATGTTTATTTTCAAAGGTTATAATTACAGTGATTAAGTTTATGTAATCACCAAGTTACAGCCGGTATGTGGGGTTTTGTATACATTACTTGATAATCTTCACCATTGGGGCAGCCAAGGGGTGATATGACCATAATCACAGACACCATTGGACGAATGGGCCAATGGGTCGAGTGACAAAGTACTGTGGGTAGTTGGTTGATATCAGAAACATTGTAATCTTCCTTAATACTGTAAATTATAACAAACAGGTTGTTTTAATAAATAGAATGATTCACTCAGTATTTCCTGCTGACAAAACCTTTTTCAAATATGTTTCAGGTGATCTGTTGTGATTCAGGAAAGGTGCTACGGAGCACTGCACGCTCAAGAAAGTGGCTCATTGTAAAAGAAAGAAATATGTTTTGTTAAATAAAGATTTCTCCGTGAAATCATAATATTGTAAATTAACGGGGTTTTATCCCGAGTTGTGAAATAAAATAATCGGGAAAATTTTAGTTTTACAATGATCCTGATAATAATGTTAAACTTAATTAAATAAATACCACGGGATTTCTGTCCCGCGGCTCCTGAAACGGGTCAAACCGGGTCGGGGGCCGTGACAGATCACACAGAATATGATTCTCAATAGGCACTTCTACTCCTTTCCTATCATCAAGAGATTTATCCTCATCATTCACATCTGATTCATCATCCGACGAGTCATAGTCCTCAATAACTGGAGCACTTTGATTCGTAGATGTTGAAGTTTCTATTCCATCAGATGAGTTTCCCGAGGAATTGTCCGGTTTGAACCCTAATCCTGTAGTAACTTCCTCATAATCAAGAGGCACACTTGGTTCAAAACGAGGCATTTCCTCTTCATCGGGCATTCTGGTATAGTTGTGTCTCAAAGGGGGTGGACACGACTTATACCCAACGCCTTTCACGTTCCCTTTCAGCTTTTGAACGTCTATGATGTGATCAAGCACATATCGGGAGTTTGAGTAACTCGCCAATTTGAGCTTGATCGCATCATGCTCACACTTTGCCACGGCTAGCTCCTTCTTTGTTTCCTCAATGATATTAATGTAGTTATTAATACCAATTTGTTTGTTGAAAACATTTTTTGTTAATTCAGAAACGCTCTTCTTTAAAGTTTCGATTACTGATTTGAAATCTTTTTCATTTCGAGCTAAAGCCATGTTTGCCTCTTTGCATTTTGACAGTTCAATAACTAAACTCTGATTGTGACTATGAATCATTTCAGATTCATGTTTTAATTTAGCACATTCATGTTTCATATCAGCACAATCACTACATATGCTAGGAGTTTCAGATTTTACCTGACTTGTAGAAGCTGCGACATTATCCATACTGTCATTCTGGCAAGAGAAAGATCCATCTTCAGATAAGAACTTCTCCATGTCATTCGATGCAGCAGCAGCTTTCTTGATCAAGTCAGAATTTTAACATTTCATCTCATGCTTCATTCAACAAAATCATCAACATCAGAAATTACTTCATCCTTCACATCTGATTCAGAATTATAACCTCCCGTATTCGAGCTTTCTTCATCCGAACTCCCACTATAACCTGAACTATCATCACTTTCAGAAAATTCTTCTTTGTGTACATGCTTGATGTGATTGATGATCTTTGCATAACATGCGGTTCCTCCTCCTTCTTGATCACCATCTCCAAACCGTACAGACCAATTACATCCTTCATCAGCTTGAACGACTAATGCTCGGTTGGTGTTTGAAGGTCCAGACTGGTTCTGGTTGGTGGTGTTGTTCACAGCTACCATCCTTCTTTCACGGTTCTCTTGATTTGTGTTGGAAGTACTCGTCTGATTTCGGAAGGGATTTTGATTGCCTTGTTTGCTTGGTCGAGTGCACCACGTTTGAAGTGACCATTTTCACTGCAATTGAAACATGTAACCGCATCCTTATCGAAACCGTACTTCATATCCTTTTTGCTTTCCAAGGATGTTCTTCCTGTTCGACTCATATAATCCTTAGGCCTTCAAGCAGCACTTACGAACGCCCACTTGATATCCATCAACTCCATTTCATCACAGTCTATCTGTTGATAATCTTCATTGGTCAAATTAATGTTTCCAATTTAACCTGCGACCAATCCGCAGTAGGCACTGATCATTGTATTGATTAGTTCCATATGCTCCTTTGCCACTTTGATGCTGACTTTCGAAAGGTTTGAAGTATCAACTCTGACTGTGTTGGGGTTTTGGGGTGGAGGGTTGTTACTGTAACATGCTTGCTGTTGTTGTGGTTGGGCTTGTGGTCGGGATTGTTGAAGGTAAGCACTTGGATCAAACTGAGATTGAGTAGTGGAAACTTGAGGTGGAGGTTGGGGTTTAGGTAGCCAGGCACTCGGATCGAGTTGAGGTTTTGAAAAAGCGTGAGCTTGAGCAATAACATGCGCTGGTGGAAGATAGGCACTCGGATCGAAAACCTGGGGTGGAGCTGACTGAGGAAAAGGAAAGGAGCTTGTATTTGACATAAACGCCGTTTAAAGCTTTGGTTGCTGACTGGAACTGGAACTAGCTGCAGGATTAAATCCTCCAAGATACATTTCCGTGTTTTGAGGAAGTCCTATCCGTTTAGCTTTCCGGATTTCCTCTTCATTCTTATGCTCCAACTTCTGAACGAACTCATAGATACTAACCGCATCCAAGACACCCGTATGCTTTAAAAGCTCAATGAATGGAATCCACTTTGGAGGTAGAGCATCAGCAAACCATGCAACCATTTCCTGTTGAGTTGCAAGAACAGCATAAGAATACATTTCACTAATCAAATGATAAAAACGAGTTGTCATATCATTTAGCGTTTCGTTTTCCATGAATTGGAATTTGATTCAAATTCCTTCTTCAACAAATCGTGGTGTGTCTTTCTTGTAGCGGCATTCCCTTCTCCTCTTGCTACCAAGGCATCCCATAAGGCTTTTGTGCTAGTACAGTAAGCGAATTGATGATAGATTTCTTTGTGAAGTGCTTGTGTAAGAATAGCAAACGCCTTCTTCTCCAGATCATATGCCTTTTTGTCATCTTCTAACATATTTGCCAAGGTCGCCGCACTTGATCCTGCTTCTTCGAGAGCTGCGTTGTATAGCGAAGTGAAACACGTTCATAACTCAGTGTTTTGCCCTAGAACATAAGTGTGAAAACGACCCTTCCAAGATGGATAGTCATTCATATGATTAAGCTTTGGCGGGCGATTGTTGCCACCCGTTTCACTATCACTTATCAACAGATTCTGAATGCTTTGATTCTGGTTCGTCACCAATGCCCATTGACTTGCACTAATAGATTGTGGTGGCATAACATTCCTTAACCAAGCGGCTGCGGAGGTCTGATCTTGACCTGGTCTTGGGTCCGTGCTCCAATTCCATGGACTCGTACTCATGATTGATATATGAAAGAGAATACCTAATCACACACTTGAAAACAGACTGTTAAAACACTTTTGCAAAGCCTCTGTTGAAATTGGGACAAGTATCTCCCACGAAACACTATGTCTTTGGCGAAAAACCAAGTTTGATGAAAAATGGTTTTTCGTCAAACATTCTTGCCACGAAACACTGGGTCTTTTGTCAACGGTATCTTTGACGAAACACTAGGAGATTCGTCGCTTTGGTATTTCGTCGAGATATATTCACAGAGAGTTGGTGAGAAAGTTGGTGAGATTTTTCAAAAGGAAATCTTATCTTTTTTCTGACAAGGACACACGATTCAACTTACCACATACCCATCTTACCAACCCAAGTATGGTGTTCCATATTTTAATCAAATATCCTTTTATATTTTAATTTTAAAATCAAGAATATCTCAAGAACACTTCAAGAACAGATGAAGATTTGAAGATTCCGGTCAAGGTTTTTCACCAGAGAAATTTTCCGTAACATAAATTTCCACAAACTTTCACTGAAAAACCCGGTTTTACCACGTGAACAAGTAATACAACAAAGGTTTTTGATAAAACTTTGGCAAATAAACAAGATCTAACAGATTTTTTAGAACCTTTTCCAGAAAATTATCAATTTTTCAAGAACACAATTTTCAGAAAATCATAAACAACACTTGATAAAATCACAATTATGTTTGGTTTTAAACAAGGATAAGAGCCAATGCTCTGATACCACTTGTAGGTCCGTTTTCGGAGGATCGATTACGAAACCAAATCACTTGTTTATAACAAACACGGTCACGAGTGCGGAATCCTCGTGACGATGCCAAACCAAACACAGAATATAACAACACGAAATAACCAACGATTCACAGTCTATTGATTAAAACGAATGAGAACAATCATCAAACACATACACACAATGTTTGACAGTAAACTTCACAGTAGGGTATGCTCTCATGGTTTCACAGTAGGCAGCCCAGCCCAAGTGTTGACAAAACACAGAGATGGGCCTGACGAAATACCAAGGTCGACGAAACACTAGGTGTTTCGTCACTGTTTACGGCATTGACCAACCAAGGGTATTTCGTCATAAATGTACTCGACGAAAGACAGGTCTTTCGTCGAGGCTGCATGTGACACTTCGGATTTTCCCGGACAACCTTTCGATGTAACGTGTGTGTACGTATGTTTTATTAAATGAAAAATTCATGAAACTATTCGTTGTTACATGTTATGTGTACTTATGTATATGTGTATATAGATATATATGTGTGTGTTATATATTAGGGCCGAAACCTCAACCCGACTCGAGACCCGGAATGGTCTCGAGTGAACAGTGAATTTGGGCCGGTTAGGGCCTTGCGACCGAGAACCCAACCCGGAAACCCCTAAGCCCACTCGTGACATTATATAAACCAACCCTCCCCTCCCTTAACCATTTTTACAACACTCTCCCTCACTCACTCCTTCTTCCTCACTAAAACCCTAAAAACCTAAGAACTCTAGCAACCAAAACCACCTCCTTCTCTCTCTCTTCCTCTCTCGGATCTAGTAGACAAACGACAAGGAGGATCGGCCGGATCAATCTTCACCCGAACACCCCCTTTCTTACACCTCGAGTTAGCCGGTTAGTGTTTTCTTGGCTTGAATGTAATCCTCATTATTTTTGTGCTTGATTATGCTTGTTGATGATTGTTTGGCCATGTTTTGTATGAATAAAAACATGTGAAATGGATAACCGGTTAGCATGTTTATGTTTCGGAATGTTTAGATAGAATAAATATTCATGACTTTGGTTGAATGGTTAGCATCCGTTTATGCTTAGGAACCGAGAATGATAATGTCTATTATGTCCGTTCATGTTGTGATGTTTAGTGATAAAAGGTGTTCTAATATTTCCATGAGGGATTTGATGATTTTGTTATCCGAATGATATTAAAGTGATGTTAGGGATTGAATGTTCATGAATGATGTTGAATGTTATTTGAATATGATGAACAACTTGAATGTCATATAAATATTTTCAAATATGCTTTGTTTGATCTGTTTTGTGCATATTTTAGACAAGAAAACATGTTAGTAGATATAGTACACAATTTGCATAAAATTGCAATCCTATTGGTCAGTACATTGCAGGTTCTAGAAGATTTGTTGTGCACGTAATCGCGGTTGCGAGTCGTAACCCTTGGTTGCGACTCGAGACCACATCAAATCTTGTCGAGATCTCCCGGTTGCGAGTCGTAACCACTGCTGCTAAGTCGAAACCGCCGGTTGCGAGTCGGAACCTCTGGGTGCGAGTCGTAACCAAAACGTGATGAACCGAGACCTCGGTTGCGAGTCGTAACCTCGGTTGCGAGTCGCAACCACCCTTGTCTCGACTGGGCTATTTTGGTGTTATTAGGCTTTGACTGTTGGGCTTTCTGTTGACTGGAATACGTGTTGTTGCTGCTGATTGTATGTTTAGGACTGGCCCAATAACCCAACTGTTTGTGTATTCGCATGTTATACGTGTTTGCTATATGTATTGCCATACGTGTTCGCTATGTGTCTACTTGTACCCGACTTGACCCATATTTGGTAACCATGTTAGGACGTGGTGACCAACACACTTGATCGGGTAAAAATATCTACCGAGCAACCCAAGGTGAGTTCACAACTTAAAAGCATGCGTCCCGGTGGTTTGGGACACGAGACTAGAACAACCCTATCCCCTTGTAAAGGGGATACCATTTACATTCCTTCCCTAGTTACTGGGAACAAACTTACTTTTCCTTCCCTTGTATTGGGAAACCTTTTAGTTAATTACTGTTTATACGGAATGCAACCAAACGGCACTAAACGCAACTCTATCACTTAAGTCCCTACTACATAATACCGATTAGTCGCCGGGGCCAGGCGAACGGGTTATTAGTTGATAGCGCTATTTAGGTCTTACCAACCTCACACCGTGCCAAGGTATGGGATCGGTCGTGAACTAATGTACTCAGGCATCCGTCAATGATGATAGAACATTGACATCGGGGCACTTTCTTGCGGATACGCAACGGTCACCTAGTGTTCGGTATTGGAAAAACAGTTTAGTTGCTAACTTTTGGGGTAGCTCCCCATGGCATGTATAAACGGATAAATTAACTGGTGAAACAAGTTTTTGGTAATTAAAACTGGACAACTAGTGAACTCACTCAGCATTATTGTTGACCCCTTACTGCATGCTTTGCAGGTAACCAGTGACTGAGGAGCTGCTGCTTGGGAAGTGTAGTGGTCGCCTAAACCCGCATGTTGGGTTCTAAATAATTTGAACTATGAACTTTGTTTAAACTATTTTATCTATGCTTCCGCTACTTACTTAACTGTTATTTAAACCTAAACATTTGAACTTTAAACTATGGTGCTTACTAACCATTATGGTTGGTGATCATCCTTACTATTATCCAATGCTCAGTATAATTGGTGGCTGGATCCTGGTCGGTCACGCCCTCAAGCGGACGGTACTCCGCAGGTGGATTTTGGGGGTGTGACAGATTGGTATCAGAGCCATTGGTTATAGTGAACTTGGTTTTAAAAAGGGGAAAATCTTTTTGAGAAAAACCAGACTATAACCCGTGACTCGTGACGACACTACACTCCAAGTGCAAGGCTCGACTTATCTGACCTCATAGCTCGGACCCATATTTGCTTGCTTGTTTGTCTTATACTTTATATGCTACCGTACGTACTAGTTTGCCAGATTAGATAGATACGCCTTCCCTCTTCTGTCTCATTCTCGCTACGTTACGACATCACACTCATACTGTGTTTTCTGGTTATGAAGACAATGAGTGGACGCGGAAGAGGAAGCGTTAACATGACTCAGGCTCAATTCGCCAACTTGCTCAACACGGTGGCTGCAGCTTTCGCAGCTCACCCTGGAGGTCAGCCTGCGCCTGCGCAACCACGTGTTTGCACTTTCAAAACCTTCATGGATGGCAAGCCTCTCCCTTTCAACGGCACTGAGGGTGCCATAGGCCTTCTACACTGGATTGAAAAGGCCGAAGCTGTCTTTGCTGTTTGCGAGTGTCCCCCTGCTAACTGGGTTAAGTACGCAACTGGTACGCTTGAAGGAAACGCGCTTTCATGGTGGAAAGCACAGATTCAGATGCTTGGTCTGGAAACTGCTAATGCTACTGCATGGGAAGATTTCAAGGACATGATCAAAGAGGAGTACTGTCACAGGGATGACATCCACAAACTCGAGAACGAGTACTATGCACTCAAGATGGTCGGATCAGAGATTGAAACTTACACCAAGCAGTCCAACGACTATGCTGCACTTTGCCCAAACATGTCCCGACCTATGTACCGAAGAATTGAATTGTACATCAAGGGCTTGGTCCCAGAAATCAGAAGTCATGTGACCTCAGCCAACCTCAATACCATACAGCTTGTGGTTCGTCTTGCTCACAAACTCACCAATCAGGCTGTGGAAGAGGGCAAGCTGCCCCCGAGGATCGGTGCTACTGCTGGAACTTCTGGCGATAACAAGCGAAAGTGGGATGGAAGTCAGGGAAAGGATGTTAACCCCACTCAGGCCCCAGTTCAACAAAGGAAGACTGAAAGCAACAAGGGCCCTCAGCAACAGGGTGGCTATCGAGGAAACCACCCTAAGTGTAACAAATGTAACCGACATCACAGTGGGCCATGTGGAAAAGGTCAGTGTCAGCGATGCAACAAGATGGGGCACGAAGCCAAAGACTGCCGAAGCCAGTTCCCAGCTAGGCAGAATCAGCAACAGCAGCAACAAGGAAACAACCGTGGGTGCTTCAAGTGTGGAGCAACGGGGCACATACGAAAGGATTGCCCTGAACTGAATCAAAACAACAACAATCAGGGTGCTGGGAACAATATCAACAATGCTGGAAATGGTGCTAGAGGAAAAGCTTTTGTGATTGGAGCTGGGGAAGCAAGGAATGACCCCAACGTTGTAGCGGGTAAGTTCCTACTTAATGATCGTTATGTTTCCATGCTATTTGATTCCGGAGCAGATGCTAGTTATGTATCCCTACGTATTAGTAAGAAACTTAAGCTCACTCTTACGCCGCTGAGCTCTAAGCACACCGTTGAAATAGCTAATGGTAGAAACCTCGAGGCCTCACACATAATTCGTAACTGCAAATTAGAATTGTCTGGTCAGACATTCCGCATCAATCTTTTCCCCATCATTCTTGGAAGCTTCGACGTCATTATTGGTATGGATTGGTTATCCAAACATCGAGCTGAAATTCTCTGCCAGGAGAAAGCTATTCGTATTCCCCGTCCCCCTGGCAAACCTCTTATAGTTCAAGGCGACAAGAGCGGAGAAGTCACAGGCATCATTTCATTCTTGAAGGCCCAGAAGTACCTACGAAAAGGGCACACCGCTATCTTAGCACTCATTACCGACACACAGAAAAGGGAAAATAGGATTGAAGATTTTCCAGTTGTACGCGACTATCCTGAGGTATTCCCGGAAGGACTACCTGGACTCCCTCCTCACCGTCAGGTCGAATTTCAAATCGAGCTAGCTCCCGGAGCAGCGCCTATAGCTCGTGCACCTTATCGATTAGCCCCCGCTGAGCTCAAGGAGCTTTCTACTCAACTACAAGAACTTTTGGACAAAGGTTTTATCCGTCCTAGTTCATCACCCTGGGGAGCCCCAGTGCTCTTCGTCAAGAAGAAAGATGGCTCATTCCGAATGTGCATTGACTACCGCGAACTTAACAAGGTTACCATCAAGAACCGCTATCCACTTCCCCGTATCGACGACCTGTTCGACCAGCTGCAAGGGTCGAGCTATTATTCCAAGATCGATCTGCGATCGGGTTATCACCAGCTGAGAGTCCGCAATGAGGACATCTCTAAGACTGCTTTCAGAACCCGCTATGGTCACTACGAATTCCTTGTGATGCCTTTCGGTATGACCAACGCACCTGCAATCTTCATGGATCTCATGAACCGAGTATGCAAACCCTACCTCGACAAGTTCGTGATCGTGTTCATCGACGACATCCTAATCTACTCGAAGAGCCAAGAGGAGCATGAACAACACCTACGTCTTATTCTCGAACTTCTTCGCAATGAGCAACTGTACGCCAAATTCTCAAAATGTGATTTCTGGCTTAGAGAAGTCCATTTCCTTGGGCACATCGTCAATCAGGAAGGGATTCATGTTGACCCTGCTAAGATTGAGTCCATTAAGAATTGGCCTGTGCCCAAGACTCCGACCGAAGTTCGCCAATTCTTGGGATTGGCGGGATACTATCGAAGATTTATCAAGGGATTCTCTAAGATCGCTCAACCACTTACGACACTCACTCAGAAGGGTGTTGCTTACAAATGGAGTGATGCTCAGGAATCTGCCTTCCAGGAACTAAAGAGGAACCTTTGTAGTGCTCCTATTCTTTCCTTACCTGAAGGTACCGACGACTTTGTCGTTTACTGCGACGCTTCTATTCAAGGACTTGGCTGCGTATTGATGCAACGCGAGAAAGTTATTGCTTACGCCTCGCGACAACTCAAGGTCCACGAACGGAACTACACGACGCATGACTTAGAATTTGGAGCTGTGGTCTTCGCGCTCAAGCTTTGGAGACACTACTTGTACGGCACCAAGTGCACGATTTACACTGATCACAAGAGTCTCCAGCACATAATGGGACAAAAGGAGTTGAATATGCGGCAACGCCGATGGGTCGAACTCCTAAATGACTACGAGTGTGCGATCAAATATCACCCAGGCAAGGCTAATGTGGTAGCCGATGCCCTCAGCAGAAAGGAGACCAAACCCAAGCGTGTTCGTGCCTTACAGCTCACTATCCACTCGAACCTCCCTAATCAGATCCGGAATGCTCAGGTTGAAGCATTGAAAGCCGAAAACATCAGGGCTGAGTCCCTACGAGGATCGAGACAACGAATGGAACAAAAAGAAGACGGTGCTTACTACGTAGCCGGACGCATATGGGTTCCGCTTTATGGAAATTTACGTGACCTTGTGATGGATGAAGCTCACAAGTCCCGTTACTCAGTACATCCAGGGTCAGATAAGATGTACCACGACTTGAGGGCTACCTACTGGTGGCCAGGCATGAAAGCCCACATAGCAACGTATGTCAGAAAATGCTTAACCTGCGCAAGAGTCAAGGCTGAGTATCAGAAACCATCAGGCCTACTCCAACAGCCAGAGATCCCGCAATGGAAATGGGAGCAGATTTCCATGGATTTTGTCACTGGCCTGCCTAGGTCACAACGAGGAAATGACACCATTTGGGTAATAGTGGACCGCTTAACTAAGTCTGCACACTTCTTAGCTATTAAAGAAACAGACAAGTTCTCTACCCTTGCAGAGGTATACTTAAAAGAAGTGGTCTCGAAGCACGGAGTGCCTACCTCTATTATTTCTGATCGAGACGCGCGTTTTACTTCTGAGTTGTGGCAAGCCATGCACAAATCTTTTGGCTCACGTTTAGACATAAGCACCGCTTATCACCCGCAAACGGATGGACAGTCTGAACGCACCATCCAAACCCTCGAAGACATGCTCAGGGCATGTGTGATCGATTTTGGCAAGAATTGGGAGAAGCACCTACCGTTGGTAGAATTCTCCTACAACAACAGCTACCACACCAGCATTCAGGCAGCGCCCTTTGAGGCATTGTACGGCCGTAAATGCCGATCGCCTCTCTGCTGGGCTGAGGTTGGGGACAGCCAGATCACAGGCCCGGAACATGTAGTCGACACCACAGAAAAGATTGCCCAGATTAGGCAGCGCATGGCGGCAGCTCGTGATCGTCAAAAGTACTACGCTGATAAAGACAGGAAACCGCAAGAGTTCCAGGTTGGTGAACGGGCTCTACTTAAGGTCTCACCCTGGAAGGGTGTGGTCCGTTTTGGAAAACGGGGCAAGCTTAACCCAAGATATGTCGGACCCTTTGAAGTTACCGAAAAGATCGGTACGGCCGCTTACAGATTGAATCTGCCTGAAGAACTGAGTGCTGTGCACAACGTCTTCCATGTGTCTAATGTGAAGAAGTGCCTGTCAGATGAAACACTCGTCATTCCTTACAAGGAACTTACTATTGACAAACAGCTACACTTTACTGAGGAACCGGTTGAGATCACGGATCGTGAGATCAAAACCCTCAAACGTAGCCAGATACCCCTCGTGCGAGTCCGTTGGAACTCGCGACGTGGCACAGAGTATACCTGGGAGCGGGAAGACCAGATGAAGCACAAGTATCCCCAGTTGTTCCCTAACGAAAACCCCAGCACTGAAGCTACAACCGAATTTCGGGACGAAATTCCAAACTAACGGGGGGATGATGTGACACCCCGTTGAAACGCTTTCACTTACACTAGCTTGACAGTGGCTGCCTTAACTTTCGGGACGAAAGTTCTTAAAACTTGGGGATAATGTGACACTTCGGATTTTCCCGGACAACCTTTCGATGTAACGTGTGTGTACGTATGTTTTATTAAATGAAAAATTCATGAAACTATTCGTTGTTACATGTTATGTGTACTTATGTATATGTGTATATAGATATATATGTGTGTGTTATATATTAGGGCCGAAACCTCAACCCGACTCGAGACCCGGAATGGTCTCGAGTGAACAGTGAATTTGGGCCGGTTAGGGCCTTGCGACCGAGAACCCAACCCGGAAACCCCTAAGCCCACTCGTGACATTATATAAACCAACCCTCCCCTCCCTTAACCATTTTTACAACACTCTCCCTCACTCACTCCTTCTTCCTCACTAAAACCCTAAAAACCTAAGAACTCTAGCAACCAAAACCACCTCCTTCTCTCTCTCTTCCTCTCTCGGATCTAGTAGACAAACGACAAGGAGGATCGGCCGGATCAATCTTCACCCGAACACCCCCTTTCTTACACCTCGAGTTAGCCGGTTAGTGTTTTCTTGGCTTGAATGTAATCCTCATTATTTTTGTGCTTGATTATGCTTGTTGATGATTGTTTGGCCATGTTTTGTATGAATAAAAACATGTGAAATGGATAACCGGTTAGCATGTTTATGTTTCGGAATGTTTAGATAGAATAAATATTCATGACTTTGGTTGAATGGTTAGCATCCGTTTATGCTTAGGAACCGAGAATGATAATGTCTATTATGTCCGTTCATGTTGTGATGTTTAGTGATAAAAGGTGTTCTAATATTTCCATGAGGGATTTGATGATTTTGTTATCCGAATGATATTAAAGTGATGTTAGGGATTGAATGTTCATGAATGATGTTGAATGTTATTTGAATATGATGAACAACTTGAATGTCATATAAATATTTTCAAATATGCTTTGTTTGATCTGTTTTGTGCATATTTTAGACAAGAAAACATGTTAGTAGATATAGTACACAATTTGCATAAAATTGCAATCCTATTGGTCAGTACATTGCAGGTTCTAGAAGATTTGTTGTGCACGTAATCGCGGTTGCGAGTCGTAACCCTTGGTTGCGACTCGAGACCACATCAAATCTTGTCGAGATCTCCCGGTTGCGAGTCGTAACCACTGCTGCTAAGTCGAAACCGCCGGTTGCGAGTCGGAACCTCTGGGTGCGAGTCGTAACCAAAACGTGATGAACCGAGACCTCGGTTGCGAGTCGTAACCTCGGTTGCGAGTCGCAACCACCCTTGTCTCGACTGGGCTATTTTGGTGTTATTAGGCTTTGACTGTTGGGCTTTCTGTTGACTGGAATACGTGTTGTTGCTGCTGATTGTATGTTTAGGACTGGCCCAATAACCCAACTGTTTGTGTATTCGCATGTTATACGTGTTTGCTATATGTATTGCCATACGTGTTCGCTATGTGTCTACTTGTACCCGACTTGACCCATATTTGGTAACCATGTTAGGACGTGGTGACCAACACACTTGATCGGGTAAAAATATCTACCGAGCAACCCAAGGTGAGTTCACAACTTAAAAGCATGCGTCCCGGTGGTTTGGGACACGAGACTAGAACAACCCTATCCCCTTGTAAAGGGGATACCATTTACATTCCTTCCCTAGTTACTGGGAACAAACTTACTTTTCCTTCCCTTGTATTGGGAAACCTTTTAGTTAATTACTGTTTATACGGAATGCAACCAAACGGCACTAAACGCAACTCTATCACTTAAGTCCCTACTACATAATACCGATTAGTCGCCGGGGCCAGGCGAACGGGTTATTAGTTGATAGCGCTATTTAGGTCTTACCAACCTCACACCGTGCCAAGGTATGGGATCGGTCGTGAACTAATGTACTCAGGCATCCGTCAATGATGATAGAACATTGACATCGGGGCACTTTCTTGCGGATACGCAACGGTCACCTAGTGTTCGGTATTGGAAAAACAGTTTAGTTGCTAACTTTTGGGGTAGCTCCCCATGGCATGTATAAACGGATAAATTAACTGGTGAAACAAGTTTTTGGTAATTAAAACTGGACAACTAGTGAACTCACTCAGCATTATTGTTGACCCCTTACTGCATGCTTTGCAGGTAACCAGTGACTGAGGAGCTGCTGCTTGGGAAGTGTAGTGGTCGCCTAAACCCGCATGTTGGGTTCTAAATAATTTGAACTATGAACTTTGTTTAAACTATTTTATCTATGCTTCCGCTACTTACTTAACTGTTATTTAAACCTAAACATTTGAACTTTAAACTATGGTGCTTACTAACCATTATGGTTGGTGATCATCCTTACTATTATCCAATGCTCAGTATAATTGGTGGCTGGATCCTGGTCGGTCACGCCCTCAAGCGGACGGTACTCCGCAGGTGGATTTTGGGGGTGTGACACTGCAAAACTTGATATGCTGCAAACTGTTAGACAATTTGCAGCAGACTTTAATAAACACACAAGACATAACATAACAAACATATGCAACATGCACAGTCTTTAAAACATTACAAAACAATGAGACAAACTGTCGGATCCAAGTAGGATAGGAGGATATCCGACTTGATCGACTAACGGAATTACAGACTCGATAATTAAAAGACCATTAAATACATCGTTAAAATAGAAAAAGTTACAGACACAAAATATGCATCAACAGACACGAATGTTGTTTGAAGCTTCGGTTGCTGACTTGTACTTACACCTGTGTTAATACCTCCAAAATACATCTCTGGGTTTTGTGGAAATGGAATTCGTTTTGCTTTACAAATTTCTTCTTCATTTTTGTTTTCAAGTTTCTGCACAAATTCGGAAATGTTGATTGCATCCAAAACACATGTAAGTTTCAGCAACTCAATGAATTGACTCCACTTAGGTGGTAAAGCATCAGCAAAACGCATGACAATCTCCCGTGATGATGCGTTAACCTTGTATGAGTACATCTCACTAAGAAAATGATATAACCGAGTAGTCATGTCGCTTAATGTTTCATTCTCCATGAATAAAAACCCTTCAAACTCTTTCTTTAAAAGATTATGTCAGATCTTTCTCGTTGGTGCATTTCCTTCCCTTATTGATTCCAAAGTGTCCCATAAAGTCTTCGTAGTAGTACAATACATAAATTGATGATAAATATCTTTGTGAAGTGATTGTGTAAGAATAGCAAAAGCCTTCTTCTCGAGATTATAAGCCTTCTTATCATTCTCGTCCAATCCTGCTAAAGAGGTTGAATTTGATACTACTTCTTCGAGAGATTCTTTGTATGGAGTAGTAAAACATGTCCACAACTCGGTATTCTGACCAAGAACATACGTATGAAAATGACTTTTCCATGATGGATAATCGTTCATGTGATTTAACTTTGGTGGACGATTATTGCTTCCTGTCTCACTCTCGCTAATGAGAAGAGTTTGAATGCTTTGATTTTGATTCGAAACACACGCCCATTGATTAGCGGTAATCGTATGTTAAGGCATTAAATATCGTACCCATGAGGTTGCGGAGCTAGTTTGTGGTGGATTTTGGCTTGTCTTGAGCTACTACCCCAATCCCAAGAATTTCTACCCATGGTTGACTGAAGTCAAGCAACTTAAACACTCACTGTGAACTTTCGTGAAGCTATTGTGAAACACTAATGTCCACGAAAAATATCTTTCTGGTGAAAAGCTTATGTTCACGAAAAATAGGAGTCCACGAAAAATTGATTTCAAGAATGATTTCCACAAAATATTGTCAACGAAAAATCCATGTCCACAAAAAATAAAGTCCACAAAGTACCAAGACTGGCCACCAAGTATTTCATGATGATAAAGTCCACAAGTCCACGAACAATAGTAATAAAGGTTTACTAACAATGTCCACTAATAATGGACGAAAAACCCAAAGTATCGTTTAAAAAAAAGGTTCTTTGTGAAGATATGTTAAGAATGATTCTTCGTGAAATGTGAATATATTTCGTGGAATATACTTCTTTGTGAAGTGTAAAAGGTTTATGTTTCGTGAATATGGTAATTCGTGATTTTCAAAAATTTGCAGAAGTTGTTTTTCGTGAAAAAGTTGGTAGAATGTTTCCTTTTTGAGCAGAATCTGGTTTCTGATTATGTGAAAGTTGGAAATACACTTTTCCAGTAAACTTGAAGGTTATCTTTTCAAACAAGGAATATTCCGGCAAGAATTCCGACCAAAACACTTCACCGGAAAAAATGGCGAACAAGATTTTTGCCAGAAATTTTAAGAAAAACCGTATTTTAACATGTCTCCATGTGTTTTAACAAGGTTTTTAGGAAAATTTACTGCAAACAACAAGTTTTTCTCAATCCCAAGAAAAACACCCAAACTATGCTCAAAAACACACCAAAATGGTTGCTTTCAACAAGGAAGAGAGCCAAAGCTCTGATACACTACTCCCATGTTGTGTAACACACACACGAGTGCGGAATCCAAGTGTGTGTGCAAACCAAGCCAAGAACACACAAATACAAGAAAGATTCAAAGATTAAAGCTCAAGTGTATTCAACCAGTAGAGTTTTGTTACAAAGATAATACAAGAAAAGCTCTCAACTTTACTGGGTGTGCTCTCTTCTCTAAATGGAAACTACAAGTCTGTATTTATAGCCAAAACCCAGCAACCCCATGAAAGATAACATGGGCCACGAAATACTTCTAGGCCCAACAACCTTGGGTTCTTCGTCACTTCCAACATTGCGAAACATGGAATCTTTCGTGACATGCATGTTGTGATACACATGCATGTTCCATGCATTCTGTGAAACATATTCTTCGTGGCTTATTTCTTCATGAACATGAAAAGTTTAATTTATCTATGTGACATCATCATGACATCACATCTCGCATGATCTTCGTTCTCGTATCGCGAAAGGCCAGGTCGTACGACAGAGGAACGTCGTCTACTTTGGTCTTGAACCGAGTCGAACTGAGTCGAGCCTAACCGAACCGAATCGAGCCGCATCCACACAAATATGTGTTGAAAATATACTATATCAGTTACTCCAGTTTTATACCAAATATATATGATTATAGTTATTAATATTGTTACTTCTTTTATTTTGTATGTTTAACGGGCTATTGGTGCTGCTGGGCTTTAAGGAGCTACGAGGCTTATACGGATCTGGATATTGGAAGTTGGTCATGGGCTTAGAGATTTCAGTTGCTAATGGGCTTAGGGTTCAAACTAAATAAGGATCGCATCATATAAAGGTGTTATACACTGTTCAGTTGGTGGGATGAGAGTCGAGAGATTCCAGATTATTCCTTTAGGGTTCATAACAATAGCTTGTTATTTTTAACGCTCAAGATATCTCGTGTGCTAGGTCTAGGTTTTGATCTTGGTTCCTCGTGTTGAAGAACCTGTTATCATATAGATTTAGTGAGAGTTGTGTCACAGATTGTTATATTGATGATCTGCAAGTGTGTGTGAAGATTTTATTGTTGATTTCTTGTTGAATGAAGTTAATCTTTTCCCATATTTTGACAATATGCATCAATAACGTGGCTTTTTAATGACATGGCATCTGATGTGGCACTTGTTTAGTGACGTGGCATCTAACATCAGCTAATTGAGTTAGAGTTCAGTTGGTTTGTGATTGCCAGAGAAAAATAAGTTGAAAATTGGGAGTGGCATGGTACAATTTGTAAGTTGGGAGTGTTATCGGCCAAATAGTAAAAATTATGGTTATTTAAATCCATTATCCCAATAAAGAATGATGAATCTTCGTCGCGACCCTAAATCTTATTGCCTTTTGACATAAGCGATTATTGATGATAATTGTAGAGATTATTGGATGACGCCGGTGGTTTTTGCAGCGGTTGTGATGGTTGTATAGGATGGTGAAAAGGTGGGAAATGATACAGGAGGAGACGTGTCGGTTAATTAAGTTTTAGTGATGACCGTTATTGCTTCTTGTTATATTATATAATGTAAGTTGGTTCACTTTTTGTATATTTTTCACCAAAGAATAAAAGAGAATTATACCAGTCCACTCTTGCGTCAAAGACTAAACAAACAAAAAATCTATATATCACTTGCGTCAAAGACTAAATAAACAAAAGCATGACTAAATCAAAAGAAGTGGTTTTGTGGTTGGTATCATACTTCTTACCTTGACCTTTAAAGTCTATACATTTCCAACGAGGCAATGCTATGTCACCCAAAGTAAGTTGGAAGAAGAAAAAAATCAAGATATTTTATTTACATTAATTCAACATATATATATTTATAGGGTCAGAATTTAGAGAGAACGATGAAAAGTGTAAGAACGATGAGAACGATTTTGGAGTTGACATATGGCATTGATGCTAAATTACACTAAGGGGTAATATTGTCAAAAAAACTCACACATGAACTGGGTGTTCAAATAAAACGCCATAAAAACACCAAATTCAGAAAAACGCCATGAAAATACCCAGTTAAAACGCCATAAAACACTCAATTTAGAAAGAAAAAAAAAACGCCATGAAAAACTCTGTTTAAAACGCCATAAAACACTCAGTTCAGAAAAATGCCCTGAAAAATACCTAATTAAAATGCCATAAAAACACATAGTTCAGAAAAACGCCATAAAAATAACTAGTCTAAAACGCCATAAAACACCCGGTTCAGAAAAACGCCATAAAACTCATTTCATTTTTTTAAAGTATATCAATAGTATACTCGTTAGAAAGATAAAAAAACGCTGAGTTTTTTGGTGTAATTTTTTTAGAAAAATAATCATGTAGAAAAAAGTTATTGGCGTTTAAATATGATGGGGGAAATGACATGTGATTAGCATGTGCACTCTTGTTTAGATCTTCCAACTTTACCCCTCCTGTTAGTTCTAAGGTTCCCATTATTTACAAAAATGCCACCGCATCATCTTAGCCACAAATCACAAAGATCCTATGGCTGAAAATCGTTCTCACTGTTCTCACACTTCAAATCGTTCTCTCCTGATCCTGTTCCTATATATATATATATATAGAGAGAGAGAGAGAGAGAGAGAGAGAGAGAAAGAATATCGTACATTATGGCTTAACGTACTTCACGTACAACAGTGTGCGTGATTTGTTCTATAACATGCGTGATTAATGTTTTCAATATGCGTGATTATTATGTTTCAACATGCGCGATTTTGGATTTTTGAGTTATAACGTGCGTGATTTTAAAATGAACGTGCGTAATTACCTGTCATACGTGATGTACGTTAAGCCGTAATGTACGTTAACCTTCCTCTATATATATATATATATATATATATATATATATATATATATTAAACTAAAGCAAATAAAATATCTTAGATTTTTTCTTCCAACTTTTGGTCACATACCTTTGCCTTGTTGGAAACGTATAGACTTTAAAGGTATGAGGTGTTATACCAACCACAAAACCACTTCTTTTGATTTAGTCGTGCATTATAGACACTGTTTATTTACTTAAGGACTTTCTTTGGAGGTGCTCTCGTGGTGGTTTTGTTGATTTAATGGTTGCTTTCTGTCACACCCCTAAAACCCAGGGTAAATTCATCACTATTTTCATTGCACAACGTAATTATAAAATATAAAAATACTTAATAAAGCAAAGTACTTAATAATCTAATAGAATTCTAGGGTTTCCAAAGCCTAACGATCCTTCTATTCCAACCTGTAGGTCCGGCTAGGGGAGGATCTAGTCGCCTAATCCTTGTGTACAAACCAACCCGGTTGTGCGGAATCCAACCGAGATAGCAAACCGAGATAGAACACGCAAATAAACAACACACAAGACTCAACGATTAACACCACTTGTATTAAACGTATGAAAAGTACGGTTACAGCTCAATGTTTACAAATCAGTCCTGTAAACTCTCTCTAAGTGTGTGTGTGTTCCTTATCTGTCTGGGTGTCTAACCTTTCTGGTCTCTCCTCTTCTGTCTATGGTCTTGAACACAACACACGGGTATTTATACCCAATACAGCAGGTCTGGTCGAAGGATCAGGCAGACTGATCGAACGATCATCTGTCGACCAGAAACATCTCGAAGGATCCACATGTACCACGAAAGATGTGATCTTTCGTGGTCCATCCATCGAAGGACCATCTTTCGAGCTTATCATCATCATCGAAGGATATAAGTGATCCTTCGATGACCATCCTTCGACCCAACACATTACAAACATAATGTTGACTGTTTGCCCAAGTCAAACCAGGAGGATGGTTGACTTGGTCAAACTTACAAGACTAACAAAGACATCGTTTTGAACCAGACGAAATACAGACAAAGTACAGACACAAATGCACCAATAAACTCCCCCTTGGCTGTAGCTTTGTCGTTGTAGCTTTGTCTCGATCTCGATCTTCAATCTTGTAGGTCCTTCGTGTCTTCAAGTCTTTGACTTCTTTTCAAGTCTACAATGTCGGAGGATCTTCAAAGTCTTCACGTCTTGAAAGCAGAAAGTGTACCAACAAACTCCCCGTTTCATGAAGGAAGTGTGTTGACAAACTCCCCCTTAACATAAGCTCCCCCTTGAGTTATGCTCGTGAAAGTCTTTATCTTTATGAAGTGAGATCCTTGTGGTATTGATGATGGTCAGCGGCAACTCGATCATCTTCATCATTTGAGTGCCTTCACGTCGTGTCTTCATTCCGAAGCTTGTCATCGACCATGTTCTCCTAGCCTTTAGAATCTGCACATGCAAGAAATCTAAACGCGTAATGAGAACAACCGCTTGGAATATAGTAAACATAAACAAACGACACACGTGTGACCATTGTTTAAACAAACACCGTCCGACAGTTTGAAAGTTTAATAAATTTGTCAATTTTAGTTTTTAACTTTCAACACTTGCAAATTTCGACCGTTTATGAAGATTTAGTCATTTTCGGTTTTCGTTCAGGTTTCAGGTAACGAAGACTCGAGCTCCAACATCGTACGATCGAAAATAAAATAGAAACAAAATCTTTTTGGCTTTTATAAAGTTTATATTAAAACACTCCTAAAATCTTTTTGGTATTTTTGAATATTTCAAATGTAAAGACTGAAAGCAGTAAGTAAATATGTACAAGGATGCAGAAACTGAAAGCATTAAATAAATATTTACAGACATTCTTTTTGCGAGTTTCGAGGGTAAGAGAATCATATCAGTTTACGGTCATGTCAAAACACTCTCTTTGTTCAATTAGTTAACATTAAGATAAGCATCCTATAACAATTATCGGTATTGTTGTCCACATAAGCTCAACTTATCATTTGTAATCATGGCGAGGGGATACGTTAAGGTATGATTTATACTTACCAACCGGTGTTCATCCACATCACGACACATTCCCGTATCAAGGTATGCACGAGGGTTCATCTTACCGGTGAGTATACCGATTATCATCTGTTTGACCGTATATGATGTGAGATTCTCACTTATTTTGATTGAAAACAAGCCCTATGTGATATAATCACTTATTGATGAGGAACTTGATTTTCGATGCATGAGGGCACAGGAGCAAGTCCGTGAACAGGTCAGTACTTTCGTACAGCAGAGAGACGAACTTGACACCCGGAAAGAAATTTGTGATAATTTATCACTTATTTTGTTTGGACATGTGATTGTTGATCACTTATTGAGGTCGTATGCAGTATGTACACGTATGTATAGTATCATGGAAGATCTAGACTTGCGTCCCCGTTATATTTCGGTAAAAGATACAACCATGATACCCAGATGATAAGCAGCATAAAGACCGAATATCTCAGAACCTCGGCAATCTCTCAAACGAAATTTCGGTACTAAGACCATATGCCAATGAGTGGTTCCCACCTGGTCTTCAGTCGATTTAAGTTTATATCACCCTGCACACTTTAAAATGATTGTGAGCCTACCGATACATCTTATATAGAGCTGCTTATCGCTTTTCAGTTTAGGTTTAAAGAGGTTTAGACAGACCACTGATGTACTATCATTTTCTCTTTTGCTCGCCAGGAAACTCATTTTTGTTTTTCAATTGTTTTTGTGTTTTTGAAATTTTTCGATGTTTTTGGATTTTCAAATTTTGGATTTACTCCCCCTAAAATCAACAAACTAAGATAAATTTAAAACACAAAGGTATTTACAAAAATGATTTTCCGATGTTGGTTTTACTCTTGCTTGACCTTAATGCCGTTTACCAATCATAAATAGTCAAATCTTGATTTGTCAAAAGCTTTGGTAAAAAGGTCGGCACGTTGGTCATCGGTGTGGACGTAAGCAACATCGATTAGCCTTTTCTCAAAGCAATCACGTATGAAGTGATACTTAATGTCGATGTGCTTAGTCTTTGAATGCTGCACCGGATTTTTAGTGATCTGTAAGGCGGCAGAATTATCAACGTAAATAGGAGTAGTTAGGAATTCAAAACCGTAATCACGCATTTGTTGTTGGATCCATAGTACTTGGGAGCAACAACTTGAGGCAGCAATGTATTCAGCTTCGCATGTTGATGTAGCTACACACGTCTGCTTCTTGCATTGCCATGTGACTAGGCGATTTCCCAAAAACTGACATCCAGCCGTTGTGGATTTGCCATCGATTTTGCATCCGCCAAAATCAGAATCACTGAATGCGATCAAGTCAAAGTTATTATCCCTAGGGTACCATAGACCGGTGTCAGGGTAACCCTTCAAATAACGAAAAATCCTTTTTACAGCTGCAAGATGTGAGGTCTTCGGGTTGACTTGATATCTGGCAAGTAGGCACGTTGGGTACATTATATCTGGTCTTGATGCTGTGAGGTACATAAGAGATCCGATCATCGCGCGGTAGTATGAGGGGCTAGTAGCTTCACCCTTCAAGTCTGGAGAAATTCCGTGATTTTGCGGCAATGGGGTACCGATGGGCGTTGCATCAGACATCTGGAACCGGCTCAAGATGTCACCAACATATTTAGTCTGATGGATGAAAATCCCAGACTCAGTTTGTTGTACTTGTAGGCCCAAAAAGAAAGTCATTTCCCCCATAGCACTCATCTCGAATTTATCCTGCATAACACGCTCGAAATCCCTACACAAAACATCATTAGTAGAACCAAAAATAATATCATCAACGTATACCTGTACCAGTAGAAGATCTCCATCTTGTTCTTTGATGAAAAGAGTACAATCGATAAGACCTCTGCGAAATCCATTCTCCAGCAGATGATTAGATAAGGTTGCATACCAAGCTCGTGGTGCTTGATGAAGACCATAGAGAGCTTTGTTGAGCAACCAAACCCGATCGGGATGAATAGGATCTTAAAAACCTGGAGGCTGTTCGACGTACACCTCTTCTTCTACCACACCATGTAAGAATGCACTTTTCACGTCCATCTGGTATACCTTGAAGCCTTTGAATGAGGCATAAGCCAGAAAAATCCGAATTGCTTCTAGACGTGCAACAGGTGCATACACTTCGTTGTAGTCGATCCCTTCAATCTGACGAAAACCTTGAACGACTAGCCTTGCTTTGTTTCGAATAATGATTCCACGGTCATCCTTTTTGCATTTAAACACCCAACGGGTACCAATCTTTTTGTATCCAGCAGGTTTCTCTACGAGTTTCCAGACACCAAGCTTCTGGAATTGTTGCAGTTCTTCCTGCATTGCTTCAACCCATGAGCTATCTTTCAAAGCATCTTTCCAAGTTCTTGGCTCTTCCTGTGAGACATAACACGCGAAAGACCAATCATTTTGTTGACCAGATTCTCGGATAGTTGCATACAAGCCTGCATTGTTGTTGTTTCGCAACATGTTTCTTGTTTGAACGCCACTTTGTACATCTCCGATGATGTTTTGTTGAGGATGGGTATTGTGAATCCTTGTTTCTGGATTATCTTGAACAGGAATATTTGTACCCAGATTGTTGAGATTGAGATCAACAATCAATTCAAGGCCCGGAATTGACGAAGAGGATGATGCAGTAGCTTCAGCTGTTCTAGGGACATCCACTGGAGGTGTACCCTCTGAAATACCATGAACTGTTGTTGGAGCTTCTTGATCTGCATCTAGAAATTCATCATCCTCTGAAGATTCGTTCAATTCGGAAGCATCATGAAAATCCTCATTGTCGAGAGCATTATTGTTCACCGAAGATGATTCTTGATTGACAATAATGGGACGAACCAACGGTGAATCTGTTGCGTTGTCACTCTCGAAAAACATCCTTGCCGCAGCATTTTCTTCAACTGCTTCAACATTGATCGAATTGAAAAAGTCATCGTACTCAAACATCCAAGGCTGACCAGGATTTCTGACTGGTAAAGTGTGCATTTGTACTCTGACTTCAGACCATTCCTCGACCCTTTTAGTCTCTAGATTCCAGACTCTTAAGTTAGGGGTGGAATACCCAAGAAAGTATCCCTCAATTGCTCTTGCCCCAAACTTTCCATTAGGATCGATTATTGTGCATGGAGCTCCAAACGGTTCAAGATAGGACAAGTCTGGTTTCCGTTTGTTAATAAGCTCAAAGCAGGTCTTGTTGTGCCTTTTGACTGTAAGGACTCGGTTCAACGTATAGCATGCAGAGGACACAGCTTCAGTCCAGAATGGAATGGGTAGCTGCGACTCTACCAACATAGTCCTAGCAGTCTCGATCAATGTGTGGTTCTTACGTTCAGCGACGCCATTCTGTTGAGGAGTGTAAGCTGCACTAAATTCGTGAAGAATACCTTTTGAAGTGCAAAACTCCGCCATGGCATGATTTTTGAATTCAGTACCATTGTCGCTACGTATCCGCCTAACCTTCAAGTTGTAAAGATTCTCAATCTGAATGATCAAGTTTTTGATAATACCGAAGGTTTCACTCTTATGTGCCATGAACGCCACCCAAGAAAATCTTGAATAATCATCAGTTATCACGAGGCAATATTGATCATTCCTAATGCTTTTGTGCTTGACAGGACCGAACAAATCCATGTGCAAACGTTCAAGAGGAACAGCCACCGTGTTGACTTTCTTTGTAGGGTGTCGCTTCTTCGTTTGTTTTCCTTTCTGGCACGAAACACAGACGTCTTGAAGATGGAAGTTTTTAAGAGGAACACCATTCACCAATTCATTTGACACCAAATGATTCATTTTGCGTAAGTGAATGTGACCCATTCGTCTGTGCCAAGAGATTGTGTCTTTTTCTGTGGCTTTGGAAACGAAACAAGTTGCTTGTGCAGACGTTGTGATAGCTTGGCTCATATCTAGGACATACAGATCATTTATCCTTGGAGCCGACAAGAGAATCCATTCTTTTGGAATTTTGAAGCCGGGTTTCAGCACATAACATCCATTAGCATCAAAGTGTACTGAGAACTGCTTGTCACAAATTTGAGAAACACTAAGAAGATTGTGATCAAGTTGTTGCACAAAGTTGATCTTGTCAAAGCTAACAACCCCGTTGGAAATCATTCCTTCACCAGTAATATATCCGCCCTTATCTCCAGCAAAAGCAACATAACCTCCTCTAATAGATTTGACGTCGTAGAGAAGCTTCATGTCGCCTGTCATGTGCCTGGATGCCCCACTATCAACAATCCAATGACTACTGACAGTTCCTCCTGGAACACCCTGCACATAAACTCAATCGATTAGTTGGAGATGGGGACCCAAGCCATTGTGGTCTTGGGTCTTCCATTTTTATCAACAACAATAACTTCCACTTTTTGATGATTTGGAAATTGTGATGGTCCCCCTGATTCAATAACAGATTTTGGTTTCCAGGTCTGTTGAGTTTTACCAGTTTGATTGTTTGAAAATTTAACTTCGTGATTGTTTGAAGTTTTTGAACTTTCTGGTTTAACTGGAACAGATTGTTTTTGAACCACATCACTTTTAATCGCCTTTTCAATTTTCTTGACCTGTTGGCGTTTCTGTTTCTTTTCCCTTTCTCTTATGAGTCGAGGATTTTGCTTTACAGAAACAGATTGCTTGCGGTCAGTTGGGCCACGGGGATCATCAACCTTTGCTTTCAACTTATGAAGATACGGGCAGTTTCGAATAATATGCCCGATTGTACCACATTCAAAACATGATCTTCGTTCAACAAACCCCGAAGTATCATGTGATCGTCTTCCCGATGATGAACTTTGTGATCTCGAGGTACTAGGTTTTGAACTATTCGGTTCATTCCTTTTCATTACTGTTACTTTCTGGACAAAATCTAAGTTAGATTGATTTGCAAACTTTTCAATTTTGTCCGTTCCCTTCGACTTCACAAAGTTCACATTCTTCTTCTTCTTCTGATTCGGCTTCTTTTGAGTTTGAGTCGGTGCCTTACCATTTGTTTTGGTATGGTTTTGCTGTTTTGGCACTGTTGGTAATTTCTTGTTCCCAAACTGTTTTCTAACTTCAGCCTTTGGGATAGGAGGACACTGTGTGACTGTAACATGTGGTCCTGTCTTTCCCAAAAACTTACTTGTAGAATTTTCAAAGACTTTACTGATTAAAGATTGATTAACATTTTTAATAGGAAAATCTTTGTCTGAATAGATTTTATCATCACCAACAAGAGTGTACAGCAAATCCACACTCTCCGACTCTTTCTCAGACGAGGACTCAGTTGCAATAGTCTTAGCGGGTTTTGCAGGAGGATCACACAGAATGTGATTCTCAAGAGGTATGTCCTCATCTTTTATCACCGCATCAGACTTTGCTGAATCAGTATCATCGGATTCATCATCAGAAGAATCAGTATCCTCAATCACAACTGGAGGATCCTGATTTGGTTCAGCAGCTACAAAGGTATCTGCTGACACATCTGAATCTGACGATACTTCTTTCTTGTATCCGAGTCCTGTAGCAAATTCCTCAACGTCCAAAGGAACAGAGGGTTCAAAATGAGTTCTATACTTCTCATCAGGCAGTGCATCAAAGTTGTTTCTCACGGGTGGTGGACATTTCTTATAACCTATGCATGTGACATCCTTTTTCTCTTTCTGAACATCAATGATGTGATCCAACACATAGCTAGAACTCAAATAACTGTCTAACTTGAGTCGGATCGCCTCACTTTCTGTTTTAACACAAGCCATTTCTTTTTGCATTACCTCAAGACGAGTTATATACAAATTAATGTCAGTTTGTTTTCTGGAAACCATTTTAGTCAACTCTGTTTTATCTTTCTTTAACGTTTCAATCATTGACTTAAATCCTTTTTCATGGTTTTCATAAAACATGTTGGCTTCAGTGCACTTAGAAAGATCAACTGTCAATTTCTGATTGTGAATAAATGTCACATCATATTTCTCTTGCAAAGCCTCATGCTTGCTTTGCAATTCACACCACTTATCATTCACTAAAACATGTTTGTCTTGCAATTCAAACAAACTAGCTTGTAAAGCATCGTGTTTGCCTTGCAACTCAGACATGTTTGCTTCCAAATCAGCACATCTAGCATGCAATCTATCACAATTATCACAGCTAACAGAAGTGGGTTCATCGACACATACCTGACTTGATGAACTGTCGACATTAGCCATAAAGGCTGAATGGAGAGAAGACGAAGAATAAGCAGCTTGATCCACCAAAATAGATCTTCTTTGAATTTCTGCTGCAGCTTCCTCCAATAGCTCATCAATATTAGCATTGACTGACGCAGCTGATGTGTCATCTTCCTGATCATTCCCTGAAGCGGATGACTCTTCATCTGAACTTCCACTATAACCGGATGAGTCTTCATCTTCAGAAGATTCACTACCATTGGTGGAAGATTCTCCACCACTGGCGTGTTTAAGATCATTAACCACTTCAGCAAAACAGGCTGTTCCATCTGGTGCATCGTTTCCCAACTGGATTGACCAATCACAGCCTTCGTCTACCTGAACCACAAGTGCCTGGTTGGCATTTGATGGTCCTGGTTGATTCTGGTTGTTGACAGGCACCAGTGTGCGATCATTGTTCCTCGCTTGGTTCTGATTAGCCCTGTTTCCTTGACCTCTGAAGGGATTCTGGTTCCCATGTTGAGATGGCCTTGTACATTCCCTTTTAAAATGACCACGTTCACCACAATTGAAGCACTTGACGGCCTGCTTATCAAACCCATACTTGGTGTCTTTCTTGCTTTCCAAGCTGGTTCGGCCTGTTCTTTCCATGAAATCCTTTGCTCGCCTAACAGCACTGGCAAAGGCCCACTTAATATCCATCATCTCCATCTCCTCTTTATCTATCTGCTGATAGTCTTCTTGTGTCAGATTAATATTACCAATCTGACCCTCCACTAATCCACAGTATGCGCTCACCACAGTGTTTAGCAGCTCCATATGTTCTTTTGCTACTTCAACACTGACTTTAGAAAAGCTTGAGGTGTCGAGCCGTACTGTATTTGGCTTTGATTGTTGACCAGCAGATGATGTGCTTCCATAACAAGCTTGCTGTTGCTGTTGAGGAGGAAGTGGATTTCCGAATATATCAGTTGTTCTGATTTGCTGTTGCTGTTGTGGTGCTGGTTGAGGAGCTGGATTAAGCAGATTTCCAAACATATCTGTTGTTGGAGGAGGAGTGCCATACAAGCTCGTGCTAGACACAAATGCTGTTTGAATTGGAGCGTGTGAGGAAGGTTTTGTAGAAGTGCTGGAAGTTCCATAATAAATTTCAGGATTTTGTGGCACTGCAACTCTTTTTGCCTTGAGAGTTTCTTCCTGATTCTTGTTTTCCAGGAGTTGAGCAAAATCACTGAAACTTGTTGTATCCAAAGTGCCATTGTACCTCATGATTTCTAAGAAATTATTCCATTGAGGTGGCAGTGCATCTGCAAACTTCTTCACTATCTCTGCTGAAGTCGTTACCACCCCAGTATTTGCCAATTCAGTTAGCAAATGAGTAAATCGACTTGTCAAATCTCCTAGAGATTCATTCTGCATACAAATAAAACCATCAAACTCTTTCTTCAGCAGTTCTTTTCTCAATTGACGTGTCGCTTCATTTCCTACGCACCTTGTCTTCAATGCGTCCCACAACCTCTTTGTTGTCTTGTAACTGACAAATTGATGATATATATCTTTACTTAAGGCCTGAGTGAGAATGGCGTATGCCTTCTTTTCCAGATCATAGACCTTCTTCTGATCTTCCGTAAGATCTGCAAACGTGGCAGCAGATGATGCGGCAACCTCTATTGTTTGATCGAAATCTGTAATGAACCGCAACCACAATTCTGTATTTTGACCAAGAACGTATGTATGAAATCTACCAAACCATCCCGGATATTCACTTAAGTGCATCAACTTTGGAGGCCTATTCAAACTTCCTGTTTCACTTTCGCTTAGCAAAATGCTTTGAACACTTGGAGCTTGATTTGATACAAATGCCCATTGACCGGTAGATGTAGCATTAGCTTGCGAACCCGAATCCGGAGCTGGAGTACCAAAATACATCTCTGCATTTACCGGAACACCCCACATCGAATTCATTTTTTATCAGCCGAAGGATACCTGTTCGAAAGACTTGAAAAACACAAACAGACTAAGGATCGAAAGATCAACACTTGTTCGAAGGATCAACAGGGTTCGAAAGATCTCTGTTGAATTTTGAACAAAGTTTTTCGAAAGATTCTCCAACCGAAGGATCCTTATCTTTCGAAAAAGTACTGTACACCGAAAGATGAACACGAAAGATGACTTCGAAAGACTCCCCAGTCGAAGGATCCTAGTCTTTCGAAAATGAGCAGAAGACCGAAAGATGTATGTTTCGAAAATATTCCTTGGACCGAAAGATAAGTCTCACACTTCGAAGGATGCTCGAAGGATGACTATCTGTCGAACCTCCTTTGGTCGAAAGATGATCTTTCGACTTCGAAGGATATCCTTCGATCTTACTGACACGGTTGACAAATGTGACAGGTTGGTGAAAAGTTGACGGGTTGGTAAGAACTTTCGGCAGAAAGTATGTTCAGACCATATCTTTCAGGTCTGAACATGCAGGTTTTTCACCAACCGGGTAATGTCCAATATTTTAATCAAAATACAACTTCCAACACACAAACACTTGGTAATTCAAAATTTTTAAAGATCAAAAAGGTGAAAACTACCAAGATCACTTAAGATATCGGTTGAAGATAAGAAGAACAAACCCAGAAATATGAATATTTCTGCAAACCGACAACAAACCGAAACCCGATTTTAACAAGTTTTTCCAGAAAATATAAACTTCAATCTCGAAAAACAGTAAGAAACACCTCGGTTTTAACAAGGATAAGAGCCAAGGTTCTGATACCACTTGTAGGTCCGGCTAGGGGAGGATCTAGTCGCCTAATCCTTGTGTACAAACCAACCCGGTTGTGCGGAATCCAACCGAGATAGCAAACCGAGATAGAACACGCAAATAAACAACACACAAGACTCAACGATTAACACCACTTGTATTAAACGTATGAAAGGTCCGGTTACAGCTCAATGTTTACAAATCAGTCCTGTAAACTCTCTCTAAGTGTGTGTGTGTTCCTTATCTGTCTGGGTGTCTAACCTTTCTGGTCTCTCCTCTTCTGTCTATGGTCTTGAACACAACACACGGGTATTTATACCCAATACAGCAGGTCTGGTCGAAGGATCAGGCAGACTGATCGAACGATCATCTGTCGACCAGAAACATCTCGAAGGATCCACATGTACCACGAAAGATGTGATCTTTCGTGGTCCATCCATCGAAGGACCATCTTTCGAGCTTATCATCATCATCGAAGGATATAAGTGATCCTTCGATGACCATCCTTCGACCCAACACATTACAAACATAATGTTGACTGTTTGCCCAAGTCAAACCAGGAGGATGGTTGACTTGGTCAAACTTACAAGACTAACAAAGACATCGTTTTGAACCAGACGAAATACAGACAAAGTACAGACACAAATGCACCAACACAACCGTTCTGTTGCAAAAATCTTAACATACTTTAAACGTCAACAAAAGTTGCTGAGTGCATAGGTTTTAATAATAAAATTTGTAAACCATTTTCTTTTTAAAACTTAGAAATGATTCCCTTGTAATTCATATGACACAATCTTTAGAATATTTGATATAAAATCCTGACAAACTTATCGGTATAAGTTTTTATTTGAAGAATATAACAATTTAAGATAACACATAAGACTGTCGTAGACTAGTAAGGAACTACGACAAGATTACTACCAAGGGCCCGTAACCAAACCAAAACTTGATTTCCCCTAAAACTCTTTCAAATATATATTCCCTCGTCTTGGAACCAGAGCAACTGGTCACGAGAGTGGGTTGTCAAACCCGATAGATCAACCAATACAATTTGAGGTCTAACAATTAATGATTATGGATGCAAAGGGGCCTCTGTGTATTGAATCTGTGGGTATAGACAAAATTTACTCAAGGTCACAAGTGACACTGTTATCTAAACGCCATACTAAATAAACAAAATATAACTTTTCTTAAATGTAAAACATCATTTAAAAGGAGCCGTGAAACACACGGAAAAATTGTAAAGTAAGCATGTTTCTTCCCCGAATATATAAAACTATTAGAGTCAAAGGAGGCTGTGACTCACCTAGATTCCTGTGAAAATGCTAGCAATTAAATTTAAGTCCGAGAAGGATATTCAACCTACATGTGTCCTAACATGTATAAGACACTAATGATCTAATAATGTGTCTACATGGCAAGTTGATCATCCGCCTAGTTAGACTCAATGAGTTGTTTATCCTTATGAAAAGCATTTAACTTAACGACCCGTTGGTAATGAATTATTCAATTGTTTACAGTTATATATATATATATATATATTAATACACAATATATAATAACACGTACTTTCACATAACACCGGGATCTTATCCCGAAACCTTAATTAACAATCCATGTTAATGTACAATCATATATTATCTTTGTATCATAAAATATATATGCATATTTTCAAACAAGACACATAGTTGGAAAAAATATCTTATATTATTTACGTTTATCAAAACCGTTTGAACACAAAGTATCATCCGTCACACAAATCATAACACTTCCGTTTGACATATTAATCACGTATTCCTTATGAAAATAATCACATTCATCACATAAGTATATTTTACCAACTTAGGCATATCAATACGTATATTCACACAATCGTCTACAAATCTATCGTTTTCGAGTACCTTTACCTGATAGTCGTTTATTTCACTTTTCGGAATTTGTTAATGAATAATATTTATTCTAAGAGTTTAAAAATATATATTCTTCATCAAAAATATGTTTTAAGTCCAGAATGTATAAATTATATAAATGTCCATAATTTTATGGTTCTCAAGTAGGCTTACCGAATAGTCGTTTATTCAACTTTCCGGGTTTTATGATTAAACAAGTTATACACCAAGACTTTGAAAATACATATAAATGTCCTAGAATGTATAAAATTTATATACAAAAATTAAAGACTTGGATTTCGAAGAAAATAATCTTTTTCACATAAAATGATAGATTTTTCGATAAACTATCTTTATACGTTTGGAAACTTTAGTGTATGAACATAATGTTTTTAGAAACTAAATAACCAAGTCTTGTTTTTAACATCATAACACAACTAATTAACACAAATTCAACATGTAATATATTCATGTCCTAAAATCACCAAAACTAGCACATTTCATGCAATTTCACACACTATAACTTATCAACTTTGTCACTTTTTAGGTGTTAACATATCTATCATTCCATATAATAAAAATAACCATTTAGGACCTGTTTGTTTTCTTATAAAATGAACCTAAATTTGCTACTCTATAACAGGTTCATAAAACTATCTAGTTACACACGGAAATTTCCTCGGAAGTCACCAAAACAAGCATAGAGCACCCATTTAAACACACAGCAAGTTGTAAACCAAATATAAATTTTAATAATGGTATGTATTTCTATTTCAAAACTGTCTTCAAAATTATACTTTTAATTGCCGAAAACTTAGCCAAAAAAGCACACATTTATGCACCGAAAATAATCACGAACACCCATTTAAGTTGCTAGAGAATCATGAACCTTAAATCACATATTTCCCACATAAAATATGTTACATTTTTATGTTCTTGATCAGTTTTAAACATATACTCATTTTCAAGTAAAAACTTCAATTTTTTGGCTTTTAAGCCTATCAAAACATCAATTAAACACACCCAAGTGTCATCAGCACTTAGACACTTTCATCCCTGAGTTTTCAGCTCTTCATATCATCATAAAACTACCATATATCCAGACCTTGTTATTTATCCTAAATCATACATAAAATCACATTTCTAACAACATTT
Organism: Helianthus tuberosus; assembly: GCA_030545235.1. Classification (NCBI taxonomy): domain Eukaryota; kingdom Viridiplantae; phylum Streptophyta; class Magnoliopsida; order Asterales; family Asteraceae; genus Helianthus; species Helianthus tuberosus. Next base: position 95,047 of record JARYGA010006924.1, read on the forward strand.
TGATAAAGAAACAATACTCAAACTTTATGTAATCTTCAAAATTCTTGTAAAACTTTTATGACCAGATTATGTTATTCATAAAACCATATCAAAATCTTCTTAAATTAAGTTTCTAAATAATCTCTCGCGTGCAAACATCCCTAATTTCTCCACACATTTAGGGCACCAAATACATTATCAAACAACACATATGACCATTAACTTTTATGAACCATTTTAGTACTAAAAATATGAATAAAATGTAGGTTATATTCTGTTTTAAAAAGTTCATCGAATGTATATTCATCATCATCCAAATAACACACATTTAAACAATCTTTCAAGAAACAAACATACAACCATGTATACATACATATGTACGGCTATACCTAAACTTACAAGACTCCATTTTAAAATTCATTTCATTTATCAAGTCATTTGTTTTGGGAAACCATTTTAAAACATCTCATTAGGTGACTCGTCTGGCACATAAGCATGAAATAACAAAAGAATGGATTAAAGATTACCACTAGCACTAGGCTAGGGAAGATGAACATGAATTTATGTAGGTTTTTAACTTGGTATTTAGGTGTAGGATCCATGTAATGCTCCAAAACTTCAATTACACCTCTAAACATGAATGATTCTTACTTGATTTCTTAAGTTTGAAGAACAAAAGATGAAAGTGGTGAGAGGGTGTTTGGAGCCGTAGGTTCTTGAGGAGAGAGAGCTTGGTTTTCAAGGCTTAAGGTTCTGGAACTTTTCATGACAGTGAAGAAAGTTGGGCACACGAATCTAGCAGATTTGGGAATGAATAACACAAAGCATGTTTGAAACAAAACTCGTGATCTTTGATCATGGATGATGAATCTGAACATTTCAGTGAGAAGAGGGGTTTTAGTAAGGTATGATATGTTCTTGTGTCTTTTAAATGAAATAGAAAGAAAAGATCTTAATTATGGAAGGACATTCAAAACACAATAATGAACAAAAAACTTCCTAAGGCATGCAAAATAAGTCTTACACTCCAAAGTAAGCCAAGACATGGATGGGAATGAAGGTAGAAGGCTAGGAGGGTGGGTGTGGGGTCTTCATGAGTGTCTTTTTCCTTGTAGCAAATTGGAAGCTTGTTAGAAGTGTTTAGGGTGTTGAATAGGGGTGATTAGGGCTTAATTATGTTGTTTTAAAGAGTTTTAAGCTAATTATCCTAATCAATAATAAAGATATTATTAAGTAAGTAATTACACCTAATCTAATGTTAATTAGGGTGTAAGGATGCCAATTAGTGAATAAGTAAACCATAACATTCGATAACCGAGCAGTAAAACGTTAATATATCAGTTTATATGCTTTCACACAAATTTGCACTAAGTCACATAATATTGCCAAAAATTTAATGTTCCAGGCAAATGGCAACAATTCCACTTATTAAAATTTTACAGGTGATCACCGACGTTCGTTTCGTGTATTAATACCACTATGCGAAATGGCAAAACTATTATTATTGAATGAAAACATATGCATTTATAGGGGTCTTGCTAGACTTCTATAGACTAGATTTAATCCTTATTAAGTCTAATGTAGGTAACTAATGCTAAACATGATTAATTAGACGTACGGATTAATTAATGCGATTAATTGTCGGGGTGTCACATTTCAGCCTTAAAACTTACATATTTTATTTGGTAAATCTTTATATAAGTTATAATAGTAACAACTAATATGAATATTAACTAGCAAGATTATCTGCATGTTACGGCAGGTACTCGGTCGATATCGATTCGATTCATCAAAACACCGGTACGATACCAACACTCAATATAGCAACCAATACCGGTGCCGAATTTATATGGCCATAATTGTTTTATAGTTCGTCATGACATTAGTAGGAACGTAGAGAAATCCATAAAAATGAAACACCGGTACCAATGTTGTTCAGATTGTATGTATTTAGTTCGCCACAATAAAGAACAAGAAAATAAATTATATTTGACTCGTTCCCTTTTAAATAAAACTTGTATATAAGATCTAGCATGTCGCATTATATTAGTACGAGGCTGGTTATTGTACAAATTGTCTTAACGTATGATGCGTACGAGATTGCCTTACAACATGCAAATTTTTCTTTACACATGCGATTTCTTTTTTTCTACAACATGCGACTTCTATTGGCTTCAACATGCGATGTATATACACACACAAACATGCGATTTTTCTTTGGTAAACCATCCGACTGTTGTTTCTGTAACATGTGATTCTTGTCTCTAACATGCGAATTTGACATTGCGTACGCTTCGTACGTTAAGGCATATTGTACGATACACTTTTACTATTATTACATTAACTTAAGGGTAAATGTAACACCTCGTAAAAATTGTGCCCAACAATGTGTGATCATCTGAAAGCTGCCAATAATCGGCAGAAAATCAATGTTGAGGAGAGTCGCAACCCTCTTGAGTTTTCCATAAGGAACGAAGTTTAACAAAATGTACCACCCTAGAAAGGTGTGTTGCATTTTGATGTAACGGGCAAGTTAAGCTCTAGTTATATAGGACCATTCAAGAAAATCAAATACGTCAATATCAATAGCCTATAAGCTAAAAACTTATCTAAGGAACTTGGTGGAGTTCACAATGTGTTCCACACTTGTGAATTAAGGATATGTGTAGCCGATAAATCGATAGCATTATCACATAATGATGTACAGATTAATGAAAACTTATGGTTTGTTAAGAAACCAGTATCAATTAAGGATCGACAGGTTAAGAAGCTCTGAAAGAAAGCATGTACCTAATGTATAGGTCAACTGGGATGCCGTAGAGGCCCTAATATGCTATAGAGGTTAAGACCATTATACGTCAGAAAGTACTTCCATCTTTTGAGTAAATCTCGAGGTCTATATTTCTTTTAAGGGGGTAAGGATGTAACACCTCATAAAAATTGTGCCCAACGATGTGTTGACACGTGTACTAAACCCTAATGAAGTCAAACGTTGACTATTAGGGACTAATTTTGCGAAAAATCAAAAACTTTGAATGTGGAATGACTGAAAGTGTTAACATGCTTAAACTAAGCCTCTGAATAACAACACACGGTATTCATAAATATATTTGAGCCACTTGTTGATCGAAAGGAACCGGATTACGTAATTAATTAAAAGTTTGTTCGAAGAAAGGGTTAAAAGCGTCAACATTTATAATTATACCTCTGAGTGACCTCTTAACAAACCCGGAGTGTTATAATATCTGATTGTATTTTGGGGAATACATAATATTGGCCATATAGGGCTTTAATGCCGATAATTGATAATACGCACTAGTTTGTGCGTTAAAAGGGTTAAAAGTGTCAACGTGTTAATTCTTAACTCTGAGTGACCTTTTAACGAACCCGAAGTATCGTGATATTTGATAATACTCATGGGAATGCCTAATATTGAACGTTTAAGAATTTGATGCCATTAAACGATAATACGCACAAGTTTGTGCGTTAAAAGGACTAAAAGCGTCAACATGTAAATCTACATCTTTGAGAGACCTTTTAAACGAACTGGGAACTCCGTGATGCTCGGTCATACTCCCGGTGTGCCTAATATTGGTCACAATGGGCATATTATTATTATTATTATTATTATTATTATTATTATTATTATTATTATTATTATTATTATTATTATTACTTATAGGCCCACACATAACTAAAACCATTTGAAGAATCTATGGACTTGTTAATAGTTTTAAAAACCTAGTATAACACTTGTAATCATCTCATGAATTCCCTAAACACATGGTATGATCTTATCCTTTCTCAAAAACTATATAAAGGCCTTGAAATTTCATTTTCAAAGTGCACCATTCATTCTTTCTTCCTATCTTCTCATCTTGGAGGATCCTAAGCAATTGGGAACCACCTTTGAGTTTTCTTCAATCCATAGGACCACTTGTAAGTGTTCCTTTCATGACTAGTTCTTTTATTTGGCTTAAAAAGCCGAAAAGTCAATCGTTTACGATAAACGGTTTGACTTCTAGTTAACCCGTAAACGGTCAAGCCATTGTTTGCAACGAACATAGCTACGTGATTGTAATTAGGTAGGTGTTAAACCCTCAAAATGGCACCTTCTAAGAATCACGTTTGCTTGGTCAATTGATGAGTTAACGCAATATTGTTTTAAAAAGTCAACGGGTCAGTTTTTGAAATAATTGTGATATCAGTTTAAAAATGTTCTAAAATACGTTTTATCACATGTGTAAACATGTTCGGCTCGTCAATTCCAGTTTTAGGGTCGGTTCGCAACCGAAAGTCGCGACGTTTGACTTCTGCGTTGACTTTCGATTATGAACCGAATTAGATTAGTTTGCTACTGATTATAGGTTCTATTATGATTGTAATATAATTTAGCATAACCCTATAAGGTTATATTACACGATCATATTAGAAATCTGAGTTTTTTCACATGTTCCGTTAATATGTCGTACTTTGATTATTATGCCCTTTTTAGGAAAAATAAGGTTTTAGACATCAATAAGCTTTCAAACAACTTAGGTACTGATATGTTAACATGTTTAACATATTTTGATGTTACAAATCTGATCATAAATTGAGTTTGCATATAATATCGTAAATTATGTTTTAAATTGACCAAAATGCCCTTTATTCGCGTAGATCGGTTTTAAGCATAATTTTTCATACCAAACTCATTGTCTACTGATGTAATATCATAATTAGGATAATTTGGGATGTTCATTCAGTTTACAAGCTGAGTTTACGTATACGTTCTTGAATTACGTCCTTAAATGACGATAATGCCCTTTTTGCACCTAAAATGATTTAAAAGCACAATTTTCATACAAAACCTTTTTATTACTGATATGTTATATTAATTAACATATTTTGGTCATATAAACCTGATCATAACATTAGTTTTCCTAAAAGATCGCAAATATCGTCATTTAACGACTTTAACGCCGTTTCGGCGCATAGTAAGATTTTAAACCATAACTACCAATCAAGACTTTTTACCTACTGATTTTATAAATCATTTTAAATATTTTTACAGTAGGTATTTCGTATAAACTCAGGTTCCCAAATTAGCCTTCCAAACTATGTGTGAAATTACCAAAATACCCCTACGGAGCATAGTTTGGTTTTAAACTATAAAACACACATATGTTTGATATCATACTGATATTATACCATAAATAAAGTGTTTTTAAAGAATGTTTAAGATCATAACATCAGATTGTACTCAAGTTCGTTTTATACGTCGTAAAATGACCAAAACGCCCTTATGGGGCATAATTTGAATTTTAAACTTTAACGGGTGATGATATCCTACTGATATTTTAACTTGTTTAAAGTATATTGACATATGGAACTTGTCCATGACTCCTCAGGTTACTCGTTATCGCTTATACACGTACGGACAAGCTTACGTAACTAGTTTACGTAAGTTTACCAAAACGAGTTAAACCTTATCATTTTTACTTAAAAATTCAAAATGTATTTAGTTTACCCATATTATACAAGCCTTCATACTTGTTGGGTCTAAATTACATTTTATTCCGGTCATCGCTTAATCTAGCGTATCGTACAATTTTTAATATTTCCAGCTAGCCGGTTTAAGTCTATGACTTAAATAAAACCCGTTAGCATTCTAATTGGTTATTTATACCATCATTCCAGACTAGAGCCTTCCGGTTAATTGTACCTATGCTTACTTAATTGAATACGGCCGAGTTATTATAAATCTTGCAATATAAGACAGGAGCTAGCTCAGGTAAATACTCTTAACCTATTTTCCCTAATACGGGCTTAGGATACGGTAATATAATTACCGCATGGTCAGGTATGTGATTCGAAGACCAATATGTCGGGAAATTCAAATAACCTGTTTTAATACGTATTTCTTGAGTGAAACATTGGGGATTAATGCGACCGTGTCCTGGATATCCTTGACTCATTAATTGCAAATGGTCATGACCTAAGCACGGGGTGCAGACATACACCCGACAGATGCAATATGGTTTATTAAATAATTTTATACCCAATATGGGTTTCCCAATAATGGAATAAGTGGTGTATCGGTTAATCATGAATCGGCATAGTACCTGGCCCCGTATGTAAAGCAAGTTATGTAAAACTGATAACATGAGATATAGTTTGTCCCAAGTATAAAATATTTTGTGCCTTGTGCACCTAAACCAATTTACATAAACATTTTTCAAATGTGTCGGTTGATTGTGTTTACCAGTGAAAACTGACGTATTTTCAAAAGTCTAATTGACATGTACAAATGCGTAAATAGGCTGGAAGCTACTCGGGACTGTTAGACGAGGAACTTGCAACTCCTTCGCATAAGCCATTAGTCTGATAAACTTCTTTTGTTTTAATGATCCGCCTGTGGATTTATTTCAAGTTTGTCTGTACTTAATACTTTTATATTTTCAGACATTTGGGTTTGTAATAATATTTTATATTCCAAGACTTCCGCTGTGCTATTCTGTGTATGTTTGACCATGACGATACCAATCTTACGTCACGACACTCCCCACCGGGCCCACCGGGCTGAGCTGTAAATATCGGGGTGTGACAGGTTGGTATCAGAGCCAACGTTTTGATTGTATTAAACCCTAACCTGTAATGTTTAATCTCAAATGACACAGTAGCATATTTCTTAGACTTCTGAGTCTAGACTTAACATAGGAATGCTCTCATCCCTATTAAGTAAACATTGTTTTCGATTTTATGTATTTTGAATATGTCGCCAGACAAAGAAGCCGTTGATGGAAATTCTCCACATTCGAAGCCTAAATACCAAGCTTTGTACCACGGCTAGGATAAGCGTGCAACCTATTGGAGGAAAGACCTTTATGGACCTATTCCCAAAACCAAACTTGTTAAAACCCTTAACCAGACTTCGGAGTCCATACCGGAGGTCCCTGAGGCTCGAATCTGAAGTCTGTACCGGTGGAGTCCATAGCAGGAGATCCCTGAGGCTCCCATAAAGATGATACATGTGTTTGTTATTAATCCCTATTTTATATATTTAGAAATTTCAAACTTGGACTATGCTTATTAAGCTCAAATCTGTGATCCAATTTAAAATTTTCAAATCATAAATCCTTGGATCCTACTCCTAGCAACAAATCCTGAACTGGAATGCTTATTTAATTCACTAAAATCTTCAGTATCGCTATAGCATACGGTAAAAAAAGAAGAGAAACAATCGGAATGAATCAAGGAAGGCATTAGAAAACCAATCTTTCACATTATTTCGTTTTTCCTCTAAATCCTTGTATGGGCATTTAATTATTTTAGTCCCTTCGTGGACATTATATTTCAACATAGTCCCTTCGTGGACAATGTACATCAACATAGTCCCTTCGAGGACATTATATTTCAATAAAGTCCCTTTAAGGACATTATGTTTCAAAATAGTCTCTTCGTGAGCATTATCTTACAATATAGTCCTTTCCTTGACGTTAAATTTCCATAAAGTCCTTTCGTGGACATTATACTTTGTTATAGTCTTTTCATGGACATGTCATTTCATTAAAAATATTTTTAGACATGTTATTTCATTAAAGATCTCTGGCGAATATCATAATTCATCATAGTCCTTTCGAGGACATATCGTTTCACTATAGTCCCAATGTTGACATGTCTTATAGTCCCTATACGGACTTATATTTTCCTTTCGTCCCCGCGTGGACCAGTATTGCATCAAAGTCCCTATTAGGACCTATCTTTTCTGTATAGTCCCTGTGCGGACGTTGGTTTATTATAATTCCCTAATGAACATATTTTTAATTTAAGTCCCTGTGAGGGCATCGATTCAGCAAAGTTCTTTGTGCGCATGCTGTACCAATATAGTCCTTTTTTATGGACACGTTATTTCATTAAAATCCCTTTGGGGATATGTTATTTCTAAATAGTCCTTTAGGGACACGAGATTTCACTATAGTTCCTTAGCGGACATGACATTTCATTATAGTCCCTTCATGGGCAAACTATTTTAATATAGTCCCTATACGGACTTATAATATTTTATAGTCCTTATACGGACTTATATTTTTCCTTTTAGTCCTCTGTGGACAAATAAGATACTAAAAGTCCTGATTAAGGCACTGTTGTAAATATCCTAATGATTTATGGGAAGCTTGAAAATTTTATATAGGTATTCATTTCGTCCTTTATCGAACAATAGTGGAAATTTTATTCGAACTTTATCGATCTGCTAAATAATTCCAAAAGATCTTCTTAATGGTATAACCAAGCCAATATGTCAGTACATACATGCTATGATGGTAAAACTCTCTTAAGACAATTAATCCTTTTTAACATCTAAGAACATGTTAACACTCCTGGCAGTGTGACTTGAGAAACCACACCAGCCATCAAGGTATTTGGACTATGTCCAAGCCTTAAATACTATATGATCGAGTTAGATCATGGCAAGTATCATCAATATGATGATCAAAATATAAACATCCATTAGTGATGAATTGCCTACGGGCTAAACTTGTTGTCCAATAAGACAACGACAGTAGTGGTCTACGACCCCCTGTCTAAAAATGTTGGACTATGTCCAAGCCTCATAGTCTAAAAGATCAATATGATCATGACTAATATCATCTAATACAATTATCACATTATTTAACATCATTTAGTGATGTTTCTCCTACGGGCCATATACTATATTGCCCATTAAGGACATTGACAATTGTGACCGTTATGGTTATTGTCCAAGGTGATGGGCAATGCCCAAGCCTTATACTATATAAGATCGATAAGATCTTGACAGATATCTTAAATTACGATAATTATGTGTGTATATAAACATCTATTAGTGATATCCATTGATTTGCCTATGTGGCAGAATAAATCGTCTTTTAAAATGAAGACAGTTGTAGTCTATAACTCCCTGTCCAAAGGTGAAGAACTATGTTCAAGCCTTAAAGCCCCTGATCTAAGAAGATTGCGGTTTATAAACTAATGTCCTTTACGACAAGGCTTTTATGCCATATGATTATTTATGTCCTTCATGACTAGGCTTTATAACATATCGTTTTACGTCCCTGTGACGGGCCTCTGTGCCATATATATATATATATTAAAGTCCTTTAAGGCTAGCCTTCGAGCTACTCATAATCGTCTATATGACAGACAGTTGTGACATTGTGATCCCCTGTAAAAAAAAAAAAAAAAAGGTAATGGATTCAGTCCAACCCTTAAATGCCATTAATGGTTCTTTTTGTGACCTAGGCCAAGTATAATTGATATACATTCAAGTAACATACTATAAGGAAGTTAAAACCTAATAGCCGATATGGTTTAATGATACCATGGCTTGATAATCATCAAATACGATGATTCACTATTATTTTGTAACTAAGCAATTGTTATTATTGGTGTTTAGTACCAAAGCTTCAAAATGGTGGATTCTAATGAAGCATACAGCAGTACTACAAATAGAAACAATGATGCAAATGTAAATGTTAATGGCGCTGATCTTCAGCCCATGATTGACGCGGCAGTTAATAAAGCTGTGGGTAAAATTATTGAGAACAATAAGGAATCAAGTGCTACTCGCTCAAAGTCCCATACAAAACCAAATACATCAGCTCGCAAGGAGAGCTCCGTTCACTCTTCAAATGCAAAGAGCGAACCTCAGAAGTTAGTGCTCCATGATAAGCCCCATTCAAATGAAGACGGGTGCACATACAAATACTTCATATCATGCAAACCCAGGGATTTCAATGGGGAAAAGGGGTGATCGATGCCATGAAATGGCTTGATGAAATGGAAACTGTTGTGGACATCAGCAATTGTGCTGATAAGGATGTAGTGAAATTCGTTTCACAATCTTTCAAAGGCGAGGTCCTCGCATGGTGGAAGGCCATGGTACAGTCCACGGGGAAAATTCCCCTATACAATATGGGATGGTCCAAGTTTGTGGATCTTATCAGAGAGACTTACTGTCCACAACACGAAGTGGAAAAAGTGGAGACAGATTTTCTGACTCTCACAATGAAAAACCTAGATTGTCAACAATATGTTACTGAATTCAACTCCCTGTCTAGATTTGTACCCTATTTAATTACCCCTGAACATAAACGCATTGCACGTTTTATCGGTGGTCTGGCACCGGAAGTAAAAGGGAATGTTAAGGCTTCAAATCCAACCACATTCAGATCAACTGTGGATCTATCCTTGTCCCTCACTCTAGATATAGTGAGACAAAAATGCTCAAAACTGAGACTAATGAGAAAAGACAGAGGGAGGAGGATAACTCCCAGAATTCTAAGAAGAAGGGCAAATCCGAGTTCGAAAGGAACCAACAAGATTCCAACAAAAAGCCTACATGCAAAACCTGCAAAAGAAGACACTGGGGACAATGTCGATCAAACCAAAAGCCAAAGCAATGTGGCATCTGTAAAAACTGGTCACCAGTCCCACGAATGTAGGGACATAAAGAATGCAGTTTGTTTCAGTTGTGGCGAGAAGGGCCACATCAGTACTAATTGCCCTAAAGCTGCCAAAGAAGGTACAGCTAAGCCTGGAGAGGCTAAGAAAGGAAACGCCTAAACTACCGGATGAATGCCAGAGACAATACATATCAATAATAGCATAAGGTACATTCCTTATCATTTATCAAAGATATTTTCTGCTGAGTGTCTTGTTTTAATTATGGGGATAATAAGCCTTTGGTAAACCATAAGCTTAGCAAACTTTTGATTATACTCATAAGAACTCCAGATATTAGATAAGGTAGAACTTACCAATGAAATATTTAAAGACCGTTTCTTCCATTCTCGACGATGATCCTTTCGTAAGAATCTAGAGTACTCTTTCCCTAGATAGAGTACGACAATATATTTTATTTTATTATTATCTCATTAATTTCTATCAACTGCGAATGCCAACCTATGTTTGATAAAAGTGCCATATGAGGATTGGCGTATCCTAATGTGTCCCATAGATTGATTCCATCCCTGATCAGTATGGAGGTTTAATGCATGGAACCACAAAGATATTCCCAATGGTCATATTGTACCGAAGTCCGCTAGTGGTATTCAAGGAAGATATCCATTATAGAAATGCCTGAGTAGGTGTTTCTACTTAAGGCATACATGTACTCATGAAAACAGGTGTGTCATTTGCATGGCACAAGTGACAAACTACCTTGGTTACCTCCAGATAGGCAAAGTGGAGATTGGATTGACATCTTATTAGGAGTCGTCTCTGTCACAGAAGCTCCATATCCATTAGTACCAATAGTAATGGAAGGATTGAAACCCCAATTAAATTAGTTTTAAGATAAGGGTTTATAAAGCTTAATTCATAATCCTGAGAACTCCAGTATTATTAATTAAGAAAGACGGTTCATTATGCTTATGCATTGATTACCGCAACCTTATGTAGGTAACAATTAAGAATCGCCATCAGTTGCCCAGGATCGTCGATTTGTTCGACTAACCGTGAGGTTAGCTATTCTTTAAAAATTGGATTAAGCAATAGTTGGAATGACTATCTCGCCTTAAATAAGCTTTCCTAAAACTAATAGTTAGTATATAAGCATCAAGGATGCTCCTTTGGAGACCTTGTATAGATGAAATGTCAAACGTCTGTTTGACGGACAGAAGTTTGGTAAGTCCAATTACCAGGATCTGAAATTACCCTAGAGACAATGGATAAGATCATACAAATCCGTGATCGTCTGAAAGCTTCCAGTAATCGGCAGAAAATCAATGTTGAGGAGAGTCGCAGCCCTCTTGAGTTTTCCATAAGGAATGAAGTTCAACAAAATGTACCACCCTAGAAAGGTGTGTTGCATTTTGATGTAACGGGCAAGTTAAGCTCTAGTTATATAGGACCATTCAAGAAAACCAAATACGTCAATATCAATAGCCTATAAGCTACAAACTTATCTAAGGAACTTGGTGGAGTTCACAATGTGTTCCACACTTGTGAATTAAGGATATGTGTAGCCGATAAATCGATAGCATTATCACATAATGATGTACAGATTAATGAAAACTTATGGTTTGTTGAGAAACCAGTATCGATTAAGGATCGACAGGTTAAGAAGCTCCGACAGAAAGCATGTACCTATTGTATAGGTCAACTGGGATGCCGTAGAGGCCCTAATATGCTATAGAGGTTAAGACCATTATACGTCAGAAAGTACTTCCATCTTTTGAGCAAATCTCGAGGTCGAGATTTCTTTTAAAGGGGTGAGGATGTAACGCCCTGTAAAAATTATGCCCAACGATGTGTTGACACGTGTACTAAACCCTAATGAAGTCAAACGTTGACTATTAGGGACTAATTTTGCGAAAAATCAAAAACTTTGAATGTGGAAGCACTGAAAGTGTTAACATGCTTAAACTAAGCCTCTGAATAACAACACACGGTATTCATAATTATATTTGAGCCACTTGTTGATCGAAAGGAACCGTTTACGTAATTAATTAAAAGTTTGCGCGACGAAGGGTTAAAAGCGTCAACATGTTTAATTATACCTCTGAGTGACCTTTTAACAAACCCGGAGTGTTATAATATCTGATTGTATTATGGGGAATACATAATATTGGCCATATAGGGCTTTAATGCCGATAAATGATAATACGCACTAGTTTGTGCGTTAAAAGGATTAAAAGTGTCAACGTGTTAATTCTTACCTCTGAGTGACCTTTTAACGAACCCGAAGTATCGTGATGTTTGATAATACTCATGGAAATGCCTAATATTGGCCGTTTAAGGCTTTGATGCCATTAAACGATAATACGCACAAGTTTGTGCGTTAAAAGGACTAAAAGCGTCAACGTGTAAATCTACATCTTTGAGAGACCTTTTAAACGAACCGGGAACTCCTTGATGCTCGGTCATACTCCCGGGTGTGCCTAATATTGGTCACAATGGGCATATATTATTATTATTATTATTATTCATTACTTAAAGCCCACACATAACTAAAACCATTTGATGAATCTATGGACTTGTTAATAGTTTTAAAAACCTAGTATAACACTTGTAATCATCTCATGAATTTCCTAAACACATGGCATGATCTTATCCTTTCTCAAAAACTATATAAATGCCTTGAAATTTCATTTTCAAAGTGTACCATTCATACTTTCTTCCTATCTTCTCATCTTGGAGGATCCTAAGCAATTGGGAACCACCTTTGAGTTTTCTTCAATCCATAGGACCGCTTGTAAGTGTTCCTTTCATGACTAGTTCTTTTATTTGGCTTAAAAAGCCGAAAAGTCAAGCGTTTACGATTAACGCTTTGACTTCTAGTCAGACCGTGAACGGTCAAGCCATTGTTTGCAACGAACATGGCTATGTGATTGTAATTAGGTAGGTGTTAAACCCTCAAAAGGGCACCTTCTAAGAATCATGTTTGCTTGGTCAATTGACTAGTTAACGTAATATTGTTTTAAAAAGTTAACTGCTCAGTTTTTGAAATAATTGTGATATGAGTTTAAAAATGTTCTATATTATGTTTTATCACTTAAACAACTTTTTAATAATTATTAGAACATGTGTAAACATGTTCGGCTCGTCAATTCCAGTTTTAGGGTCGGTTCGCAACCGAAAGTAGCGAAGTTTGACTTCTGCGTTGACGTTCGATTATGAACCGAATTAGATTAGTTTGCTACTGATTATAGGTTCTGCTATGATCGTAATATAATGTAGCATAACCCTATAAGGTTATATTACACGATCATATTAGAAATCTGAGTTTTTTCACATGTTCCGTTAATGTGCCGTACTTTGATTATTATGCCCTTTTTAGCAAAAATAAATTTTTAGACATCAATAAGCTTTCAAACAACTTAGGTACTGATATGTTAACATGTTTAACATATTTTTATGTTACAAATCTGATCATAAACTGAGTTTGCATATAATATCGTAAATTATGCTTTAAATTGACCAAAATGCCCTTTATTCGCGTAGATCAGTTTTAAGCATAATTTTTCATACCAAACTCATTGTCTACTGATGTAATATCATAATTAGGATAATTTGGGATGTTCATTCAGTTTACAAGCTGAGTTTACGCATACGTTCTTGAATTAAGTCCTTAAATGACAATAATGCCCTTTTTGCACCTAAAATGATTTAAAAGCACAATTTTCATACAAAACCTTTTTATTACTGATATGCTATATTAATTAACATATTTTGGTCATATAAACCTGATCATAACACTAGTTTTCCTAAAAGATCGCAAATATCGTCATTTAACGACTTTAACGCCGTTTCGGCGCATAGTAAGATTTTAAACCATAACTAACAATCAAGACTTGTTACCTACTGATTTTATAAATCATTTTAAATATTTTTACATAAGGTATATGGTATAAACTCAGGTTCCCAAATTTGCCTTCAAAACTATGTGTGAAATTACTAAAATACCCCTACGGAGCATAGTTTGGTTTTAAGCTATAAAACACACATATGTTTGATATCATATTGATATTATATCATAAATAAAGTGTTTTTAAAGATTGTTTAAGATCATAACATCATATTGTACTCAAGTTCCTTTTATACTTCGTAAAATGACCAAAATGCCCTTATGGGGCATAATTTGAATTTTAAACTTTAATGGGCATACATGTTGATATCCTACTGATATTTTAACTTGTTTAAAGTATATTGACATATGGAACTTGTCCATGACTCCTCAGGTTACTCGTTATCGCTTATACGCGTACGGATAAGCTTACGTAACTAGTTTACGTAAGTTTACCAAAACGAGTTAAACCTTATCATTTTTACTTCAAAATCCAAAACGTATTTAGTTCACCCATATTATACAAGCCTTCATACTTGTTGGGTCTAAATTACATTTTATTCCGATCATCGCTTAATCTAGCGTATCGTACAATTTTTAATATTTCCAGCTAGCCGGTTTAAGTCTATGACTTAAATAAAACCCGTTAGCATTATAATTGGTTATTTATACTATCATTCCAGATTAGAGCCTTCCGGTAAGTTGTACCTATGCTTACTTAATTTAATACGGCTGAGTTATTATAAATCTTGCTATATAAGACAGGAGCTAGCTCAGGTAAATACTCTTAACCTATTTTCCCTTATACGGGCTTAGGATACGGTAATATAATTACCGCATGGTCAGGTATGGGATTCGAAAACCAATATGTCAGGAAATTCAAATAACCTGTTTTAATTCGTATTGCTTGAGTGAAACATTGGGGGTTAATGCGACCGTGTCCTGTATATCCTTGACTCATTAATTGCAAATGGCCACGACCTAAGCACGGGGTGCAGGCATACACCCGACAGATGCAATATGGTTTATTAAATAATTTTATACCCAATATGGGTTTCCCAATAAGGGAATAAGTGGTGTGTCGGTTAAACATGAACCGGCATAGTACCGGGCCCCGTATGTAAAGCAAGTTATGTAAAACTGATAACATGAGATATAGTTTGTCCCAAGTATAAAATATTTTGTGCATTGTGCACCTAAACCAATTTTCATAAACATTTTTCAAATGTGTCGGTTGATTGTATTTACCAGTGAAAATTGACGTATTTTCAAAAGTCTAAGTGACATGTACAAATCCGTAAATATGCTGGAAGCTACTCGGGAATGTTAGACGAGGAACTTGCAACTCCTTCGCATAAGCCATTAGTCTGATAAACTTCTTTTGTTTTAATGATCCGCCTGTGGATTTATTTCAAGCTTGTCTGTACTTAATACTTTTATATTTTCAGACATTTGGGTTTGTAATAATATTTTATATTCCAAGACTTCCGTTGTGCTATTCTGTGTATGTTTAACCATGACGATACCAATCTTACGTCACGACACTCCCCACAGGGCCCATCGGGCTGAGCTGTAAATATCAGGGTGTGACAGTAAACCAAGTTATTTTATCAAAAAAAAAAACTAATCCGTGAACCAATTTTGAGGACAAATATGTTTGTTTTTTATCACTTGTAGTCTTGTACACTATTATTCACAACTTGGATTTGAGTAACACCTATATTAAGACGTAGATAAAAACAAGCACATCGCAACTGTATAGTAAGAATTTATAAAACTTCGTACTTTACAAATTATTAAGAAAAACAAATTATGCATAGATTAATTAGAATAATAATATGATTTAAATTTAAAATTAAAATGTATTGCTACAGTTTATAAACCTACGCATTTTAATATATACTAGCTTTGTTGAAGTAGCGCGAAACGGAGCAAAGGATAATGTAAAACAAAGGTAATTTTAAAATGAAGGTTGTTGTTTAAAAAGTCAGACTATCAAAATTGGTTAGTTCATCATCGTATTGTTTTACCATACCAAATAAATACACTATTTCGGTAGAACAAATGTTATTTTAAAATGAAAGGTCGTTCTTTAGAAAGACAAACCGTCATAGTCAGTTCAGTTCATCATCGTATGATACCAAATAAATACTTTATTTTGTAAAAATTCGTTTTTAACAAAATTTGTAACAGAATATCTAGAAAAAAATAAGAAAAATTACGTGCTTCGGTTTTCAAAAAAAAGTTAAGGAACATAAATTATTAAATAAATATCAAATTAAATGATAAAGAAAATATGATCTAAGAAAACGAAAAAGGATGATTTTAAAAAAGAAAAAAAAATCTTAAAATATAAAAGACCATGTACTATCATGTCTCTTCACCAATATTGTATTCGGCAAATATTAATATAAGTTTTAATCATAACAACTAATATTAATTTTAACTAGTAGGATTATCCGCACGTTACAGCGGGCACTCGGTCGATATTTATTCGATTTGTAACAACACCAGTATGATATTAATTTTTACTTGAAATTTGGATTTGTAGCTTATTATGACCAAAAAATATTACTGTAATAAATTCGGAATTTTTTTAGCAGTCTAAGTATTTTATTTATTTTTGGTGGTTATTTATGCCCACAAATTACTAAAAATAGCTAGATACTTCAAAATTTTATGATTTTTGGTCAACTTAACCTTATATTTTGACATCCCAAAGCTACAGTAAAAAGTTTAGAATTTTTCAAGGTCTGTAGATAGGGTTTCTACTCTTAGGGTTTTCTTTTCGGTTTTTTTATGTATTGATTTTGTTATGTTATTTCCGGGAGTTTTTTCATCAATTTTTCCTCTTCAAACTACTATCTTAGCCTTGTTTAAGTATTAAAAAATGGATTAATCAAAACATGATGAATCTAAACTCTATTGAACACATCTCCTAACCATGTGCTTATTTCAATTTTCTTTTGTACCCTTTTTTGTCTTTATACTTTGTTTACCAACTTTTTAAAGGTTATTTCTAGAAAATTTTATATGGTTATTGTTTTGGTCAAAATTTACCGAAGCAATTTAGTGATCAAATTAGTTAAGTGAGGGAGTGTGCTAAAATTACGTGTGAAAAATATGTTAACCAAGTTAGTTATAAAAACAGTTTCAGGATACGGCTCAAGATATAGAGTTGTATCTGTGATCAAACAATGAGCAGAAAAGTAAAGGTTGACATGTGATGTACGAGGAAAGCCCTTGATCAATCTAGATCGCCGGCACAAAACCTCGGGAGCTAACAATCGCAGTTGCCTTGTTCTTCTATTGCTTTAAATATCGGGATACAGTGCAGGATGTAGAGCGAATCAACTAGGTGTTACAATGTGATTTGAATACAAGTGTTTGTGTGTAGTGTTTGTAGAGAGCTAGAGAGAAAGTGTTTGAAAATGTGAAAGTTGCGTGCCTTAATCTGATCCGCCCCCATCTATTTATAGTAAAACAAATATAACAAACTATCCTAAATAACCGGGATCCAGCGAATATTCCTCATTCGAACGTTGTAGACCTAGTCTTTCGGGTTCAACGTCTCACCCATAACAAACACGCCCGAGTCTTGAGGAGATGAAGTCCATCTGACCGTTAGCAAACCCCAGCCTTCAACCTGCACGTGGTTAATTCAGTCAACCTCAGGATATCGCCCAGGATATTAGCAATATCCCCGTCCAGTATCCTGGTCACAAATAAAGAATTAAAAGCAGGATATTGATCAAGATATGTACGCTTAGAAAATGACCCATAACAATTGTCCCCAAATATATCTGTTGGTATACCAATCCAACGGATATATTTTAAAAGTTTCATCTCATCAATTAAGGCAATCAATATGATGAGACCCTTGAAATGACAATGTGCAACTTCCAAGGCGCTATTTACTCTTTACCCCCTACATTTAGCCTATATTAACTGAGGGTCGTCTCATTATGATTATCTTTATCTTCAACCGAATATCAGGTACTTCTTTCTCTCTCTTTTCTATTTTCCTTGTTTACATCTCTTGTTCTCCGATTGTGATCCTCCATGGCGACCCGTACTAGATCGCAAAAGGCGGATTCTGTTTCCCCCTTCCACAAACAAAATTTGCTTCAGAAACCTTCAAAAGAGGTGTGTTCTTTCGATAATTCCGACATCGCGGCCCTACGAGCTTTCGGTGCCTTTCCCGCCGGGATAATCTTCCGTCCATTCGACCGAGAGGTCCGATCGGATTTTTGTTCCGACGAATGGGTCTGCTTTTTTGCCTACCCTTTCTCCATATGACTTCAATACCCGTTTTCACCTTTTATTTCTCGTTTCTTCGAACTTACTGGCCTTAGCTTTGCCCAAATCATGCCCATGGTTTGGTGCATATTAGTCACCTTGGAAGGAATTAAGGTTCGCCATATGCCCGACCTGTGCATCGAGGATTTGCCGATGGCTTATCGTTTAAGATCTCATGGTTCCAGCCGATTCCTTATATTCTCTATTTCCAAAGATCCTCTCATCCTCAAAGCTACCAAGAACGAGGATAAGTGGACAAGAAAATTCTTCTTTGTGAAAAGAGACTCCATTGATAAGGGTTTTGACCTCCCTAAAAGATGGTTGACTTCTGGTAGGACTTAGGGTTTTAGGAATATCTCCAATCATATCCCGAATCTCCATCTTGAACCAATATCCTGATGTGTTTATTTCCTTTATTGCAGCAAACTTCAAGGAACTAGCTCCCCCTAGTGCTGAATCAGAAGGAAGAATAAAATAAATCTACAAGCTTCCAGAGGGTGAAAGAACCTTTAACCTGCTACTCACAAGCTCAAGTCAAAGATCAAGTTCCAACATGTCTGGTAAGTATATTTTCAGGAATTATCTTTATATTAAATCGATTATTATTTTTAGAGGTATAATAAGCCTAAAACATCTTCCCTTGTGCAGTGCCAGTTATTAACCTCGAAGGCTTCCAACTCGACGAGTTGGACAGCTACTCTAGCCTCGCACCTGCCAAGCAAGAATCCAATCCAAAGTCATCCATCACACCGAAGCCTACGAGCTCGAAGACCACCACTGCTCCCAAAGATCCTCCGGTATCCCGTACCCGGGCTTCTAGTTCCCGAAAGAGAAAAGAAGTTGAGCCTCCCGCTACACTTCACGTGTTCCCGTTTGAGAACCATGGGTTTATGGAATCCAGCAAATTTATGACCGGCTTCCTTAACCAGGTTAGTATCCTGACCTGTATCCTGCACCATATGCTAAGTAGAAATGTTCATTTAAAATAATGCATGTTTCTTTACCTTGCAGGGCCTTGAACGCCTGGTATTCCTTTATGAGGATGCATGTGGCTTAAACGTCATGCTAGAAAGCAAACTAAAGAAGGTTGAAGCTACCATCACGGATCAAGCAGCAATCGACACCGCCAAATCTGAACACTACGAAGCTAAGTATAAGGCCATGGCCCAAGATCACCAAGCTGCCATCCAAAAGATCACCCAAGAGGCTCAAGCTAAGTCTGACGCGGTCCAGGTCCAGCATGAACATGATATGGCTTCATACCGGGAGAGCCTTAAGAATTCAGTCATCATCTCCCTCCTCCAGGCCAGACTGAAAATGGCTTACGAGGCTAGGGCTTTGGGCGTCGAATGCCCCTCATGGAACATCAAAGCCTCGGAGATGAAATTGAAAGATCTTGGTGGCAATCCCATGGAGCCCCCTTCAAAACCTGTCGCAGAGGAGCCCACCAAGGTAACCGAGAAGGTGGATGATGTTGGTGCTTCAAAGGATGCCGGTGGTGATTCTGGAGAAAATGCTGATGGAGAGGATGCTGCTGATGATGCTGAGAAGAATGTTGGAAAGGATACTGGTGGAGATGTCACGATGAAGGAGGGAACTGACCCTTAAATGCAGCGACGTGGGCGATGATGGATATATGTGCTGAGGCCGGAGCCCACTTTTTAAAATTTCATGGTTATGGTCTGTAAAACAATTTACATTTCCTGTCTTTGAACAATTTATATTTCCTGCACTTAGAACAATATGATGACCAAAGGTGGATGGGTCCTAGGTTTTAGGATGAAGCCCTTGGTCATCGGTTAGTATAATCTATTTTGAATATCGTAACGGTTGAAGGTGGACAGGTTTCGTTTTGAGATAAAACCTTCAACCGTCATGTAGGTATGGTAAAAACTAAACGTGCTTTTGGCGGATGGGCCTTGGTTTGAGGTGAAACCAAAAGCATAACTTTTGACTTGTTAATAATATAACTATCTCTTGACTTATTTGTTATCGCCTTTTAGATTTTTGCCATGCGTTACTTAGTGTAATTTTTAGCTTCGCAAAATTTTGTACTATTATCTTTTGAAAATATCCTGATCAACATACTCTGTGATATATTATGAAAACTTTTATTAAATAGAATTTCTAAAAATTCAATCACCTTTAGAAAAAGTTAAAAGATAGTCCATTTTAAAACCTGTTATGACGATACTTGCTTGTTTAAAGTTTCAAACTAGTACCAGTTTCATATATCTTAATCAAATATCCTTAAAAGTATTTTGAAAATATATTTTGGGAATATATCCTGAGAATTTATCCTAATCAGGATGTTTAACCTTTTATAAAACATAGTACTGTCAAAAACTTAAACAACGTTTACAAAGGAAAGATCATACCAGGAATAGGGTATAACCCCATTCTCAAACTTCAATCCCCTTGCAACTCTTCCAATGAAGATGTCCCCTGTCTGAGACACTCAGTGTATTAGGTCCGAGCCTTATCCTTTGAGTTTTACACCATTGCCTTAGTAGGAATGTCCCCTGTGTACAATGTCTTCAAATACTTAGAAATCTTCTGGATATCAGTTCCCATTGTATAGACAATTTTTCATGTTACAGGGGTAAAACCCAAGAATGTACTAGAGATAAATCCCTTGTATTCTGGGGGAAATCCCAAATTTTCGTGCGCTACAGGCGGGAGTGTATAAACTCCAAGACTTAGAAAGGTGAAAACCTTTAAACCTTAGAGAGTATGAAAATACCCTTTCGTGAGAGAGGGTGATCAATCCTCATATACCTTTAGGATTCAGGATATAGCCAATAGTAACGAAATTGTCAGCCACTTTTACATGGACTGGTCCCGCCACCTTGAACTATTCCCGAATAACTTGCGCTCCAGACGGGGTGTTTAAACCCAATTCGGAAGAAAGGTGAATACCTTTAAACCTGTGAAGGGATCAGGATCCCTTATACGTGAGAGAGGGGGCCAATCCTCTAATCTTCCGAAGTATCCTGAGTGAGCATCCTGGAGCTATATCCCGGAGCACATACTGCAAAACATCCTTCAACTAAGGTGGGTGTTAGCTTGGCTAACACCCCTCCGATGCTTGAGTTAGTATTGGGTTTCAAAGAACAAATCAAATCAAACATATTTAAAAGAGATAGAATTCATACCATCCTGAGTTAGAAATTAAATTCTAAACTCACTTGAAATAAAGCTTAAGGTGTATAGCATTCCAAGATCAAATGCTCCCTTGATATCCTGGAGGTGATCCTCAGCCTTTCTAGATTTTACTACCGTATCGTCAATATATACCTCCATGGTGTCCCCCAGCTTATCTTTGAACATCATATTCACCAATCTCTGGTATGTTGCACCTGCATTTTTCAAACCGAAAGGCATAGCAGTATAGCAATAAATACCTGTTGGTGTCATGAAAGCAGTATCCTCCTGATCCGAAGGCTCCATTTGAATCTGCTGAAATCCTGAGGATGCGTCCATGAACATTAACATCTCATGCCCAGCAGTAGCATCCACCATTGCATCGATATGAGGAAGGGGGAACGGATCTTTAGGACAAGCCTTATTCAAGTCTGTGTAATCTACACAGACTCTCCATTTCCCATTTTTCTTCTGCACTACGACCACATTTGCCAACTATCTTGGAAACTTGACTTCTCTGATCATTTTGGACTTTAACAATCTTTCAACTTCCTCTTGGATGATTATATTTCGCTCAGGAGCAAACTTCCTTCTTTTTTGCTGAACAGGTTTGAATGACCTGTCAATTCCAAGCTTGTGAGTAATAATGTCTTTGGATATACCTGTCATATCCTCATGCTTCCATGCAAACGTTGACATCCTGCATTTCAAAAAGTTAGTTAATTGTTCTTCAATATCCTGAGGGATATTGGTTCCTACGAGCACCGAGATATCAGGATTATCCTTATCCAGGATAACTTTCTTCATATCCTGCTCTGAAGCCTCCACAATATCCCGGGCCCGCATCTTTAATTGCTATGCTGGATTGTGCTTGGTTGAGGATTTCATTGAGGATGAGTAGCATTCCTTCGCCTCCTGCTGATCACTATCAACCTTGACAACCCCCCAAGGGGTAGGGATCTTGATGCACTGATGATAAGTCAACGGTACAGCCTTCATATCATGGATCCATGGCCTGCCTAGTATGATGTTATAGCAGGACAGGGAGTCCATCACACAGAAACGTTGTATCGAGTTGACCCCTTCAACATATACTGTTAACTTTATCTCTCCTACAGTATTTCTAGCTTCTCCACTGAAACCAACGAGCACAGTGGACTTCGAAGTAATGTCCATCGGAGATACATTCATTCTTTTCAATGTTTCCAGCTGAATTATATTGACAGAACTACCGTTGTCCACCAATATCCTGCATACGAAATGGTTAGCCACATATAATGTTATTACCAAAGCATCATGGTGAGGATCCTGAACAGTATCCATGTCATCACTATCGAAAGTGATCACTTTATCAGTTGTGAGGGTAGTCATCCTGACTGGTTTGTCTCCCCTTTCACTCTTAGCTTCCTTTGCATGTCTCTTGGCCGTTGAATACGAAGTCCCACAAATGTCGGATCCTCCTGAAATAAAGTTATTTATCTTGGCGTCTGCTGGGGGTGATGCTGCTCGTTCAGGATCCTTCTCGGAATCCTGCCCTTTATTCATCTTTCTTCCCAGCAAGTCCTTCAGATATCCTTTGCTTAACAGGTAACTTATTTCTTTCCTTAAAGCAATGCAATCTTCGGTCATATGTCTGAAGTCTTCATGGAAGGCACACCATTTGGATTTGTCCTTCCAATCAGCTTTCTACTGATTCTTTCGAGGCCACCTAGCTTTGTCCCCTAAACCCTGCATAGCGTACATTAACTCAGGTATATTAATAGAAAAGCAGTATTCAGATAAGTCAGGATATTCTTCAGGATCCTCGTCTTCAACAGCATTCACTTTCTTGTTATCATTTCTGCCATATGGCTTGGAGCGATATGGCTTATACGAGGATTCTGATTTCCTGTTGGTTGATTCGTAGGTTGAGGTAGAATTCATCCTCTCTTGCATCTTCTTGTCATCTTCCAAACGGATATATCTCAAAGCCCTGTTACGAGCTTCGTCGAGATTCCTGCAGGGATTCATTACAAGATCCTGATAAAACTGAGAATCCTTTTGTAACCCCATCTTAAAAGCTTGCACAGCTGTTGCAACATCAAGATGTGGGATATCCAAGTATTCTCGACTGAACTTATTCACGTAATCCCTCAAGGATTCCTGAGATCCTTGAGTTATCCTGTAAAGGTCACTGGTTAGTTTCTTAAAACTCCGACTACAAGAAAATTTACTGTTAAATAAATTAACCAAATGAGCAAACGAAGTAATTGAGTGAGGAGGGACGTTTAACAGCCATTTTAAGGCTGATCCTGTCAAGGTAGAACTGAATCCCTTGCATAAGCATGCTTCCTTGAGATCTGGAGGGATAGGATTGATTTCCATCCATTCCCTATACTGAGCAATATGCTCTTTAGGATCCGTAGTCCCGTTATACAGTTTCATGTTGGGAGTCTGAAATCTTTTTGGGATTTCAGCATCACAGATAGGATACGCAAAGCGGGATATCCTGTGGCTGTCTTGGGATACTTCCGGAATTGGCTGGACCACTCCAGGTACAATGGATATCATGTCCTTCAATTTCTGGAGCTCCCTGGTAAATGTTGACGTCATACCTGCATCCTGCAAAGACCCATTGTTGTTAGTAGCAAGAATATTATTATTTGACACATTACCGGTATGAGGATTTTGGCCATATCCTGAAGCATATCCTGAACTCCTCACAGTCGACATCCTGACCGAGGAGGGTATCTCAGGGGTATGATTCTGAGAATGGCTTGGGACGATATTCCCCATGTTATCCTCAGTGTAAACTGCGGAACTGAAGTTCAAAGCCCTGGGCTGTATAGGAGTGACAGTTTCTTCAGCAGGTCTACTCGAGCTAGCTTTTAAGAGTTGTATTTCTCTTAACAGCATTTGGTTAGTTTCCTGTTGCTGCCTCATTTGTTCTTGCACACTTCCAAATAAAGTTAGAATTTCATCATTAGAGGCTAAAACGGGAGCAGATCCCTGAACACTCTAAGTAGGGATAACATCTTGAGGTTGTGAAGAAACTGGCATCCTTGGAGGAGGTGGTGGAAGCACCGAACCGGTAGTAGCAGAAGTTGTAGCAGACATAGTGGAGGAGCACATGTTTGATCTTGAGGCCATTGTAAACAATTTGGCAAAAAGTTTCGAAAACAGAAAACCGATTAATGATTTCACAAAGATTTTTAGTAAAGAGAGCACCACTTGCCCCACGGTGGGCGCCAAATTGTTTTGGTCAAAAATTACCGAAGCAATTTAGTGATCAAATTAGTTAAGTGAGGTAGTGTGCTAAAATTACGTGTGAAAAATATGTTAACCAAGTTAGTTATAAAAACAGTTTCAGGATACGGCTCAAGATATAGAGCTGTATCTGTGATCAAACAATGAGCAGAAAAGTAAAGGTTGACACGTGATGTACGACGAAAGCCCTTGATCAATCTAGATCGCCGGCACAAAACCTCGGGAGCTAACAATCGCAGCTGCCTTGTTCTTCTATTGCTTTAAATATCGGGATATAGTGCAGGATGTAGAGCGAATCAACTAGGTGTTACAATGTGATTTGAATACAAGTGTTTGTGTGTAGTGTTTGTAGAGAGCTAGAGAGAAAGTGTTTGAAAATGTGAAAGTTGCGTGCCTTAATCTGATCCGCCCCTATCTATTTATAGTAAAACAAATATAACAAACTATCCTAAATAACCGGGATCCAGCGAATATTCCTCATTCGAACGTTGTAGACCTAGTCTTTCGGTTTCAACGTCTCTCCCATAACAAACACGCCCGAGTCTTGAGGAAATGAAGTCCATCTGACCGTTAGCAAACCCCAGCCTTCAACCTGCACGTGGTTAATTCAGTCAACCTCAGGATATCGCCCAGGATGTTAGCAATATCCCCGTCCAGTATCCTGGTCACAAATAAACAATTAAAAGCAGGATATTGATCAAGATATGTACGCTCAGAAAATGACCCATGACCGTTATGATCTTAAAAACTTAATGGTGGTGTTGGTTTAAGATTTTTTTCAAAAATGCTTAACATATTGCAAGATATGATGCCTAATACTTGTTAGTTTTGGTGTGTTGAATGTATTGTGATGTTTTAGGTGAAGCCTTGAGTAACATCGCTATCTATACATGTGTATAATGGATGATTCTTCTATCACCATATGATTCTCATCCATTTAGTCATCAAAACTTAAACATAATCAAATGAGACACTTGTTTGGATTCCTTCACAAAAACGTGTCATCGAAGAGTGTTTTCTTTGATGTTTGGAAGTAAACCCAAGTTATTTTATAGATTGTAAGCTTAAAAATGTTTCAAGACTTAGTAAAATACCTTAGGTGTTAAGAAAGAAGAAGATAGATTACTTGCAAGACTTGAGAGAATTTTAAGTGAGTTTGGAAGTGGGTTATGGGGTCTTGGGGTTGGCTTTAAGAGGGGAGGCTGAGAGGAAAGAGTGGGGTGAGGTGCCGTATGGTGTGGTGGTGGTGGTGGTGGTAATGATGGCTATAACGATGAAATTGATGGTGTAGGTGTTTGGGCCACCAAGGCACAGATGCTCCTAATTAACACATGCTTATGTTGTGTTAAAGTTTGTTCTTATCCCTTAACTTGGTTTAACGTCTAAACAGGTCCAAAAGTTAGGTTTGTTAAAAAGAATAAACAAAGAAAAGAAAATGAATGGCTCAAAAAGAAAATAAAAGGGTAGGAATCAATGACAGGAGAATGGGTGATTAGGACCAACTTACCTCTTGATGTCTTGTGAACTAGATCGGGTCATGGGGTTGTAAGGGCTCGATTGTCAGATGAGGGATTCTGTGTGAGAATGTGTATTATTGTGCAGTATATGAGTCGGAATCCTAACACACTTGATCCTTTCGCTTTGAATCAACGTGGAAATGCCACTCAAGGTCGGGATATATATTAGTTTCTATTAGTCCATCAATGAGTCGTCAATTCCCCTATGGTAGTTACTTTTATATATATCAAGTCCTTTATGCTTTGGTGTTATCTCCACGCAAAGGCAAGATCTTACCCAACCGAAGTCCCATCTAAAACCTTTAACCTCTACTAAGAGCTTCAACATGTTTTGTCTCTACATAGACATAGAAAACATGAACGACCCAAGTTAATGGTGTCGCAAGATTGTTGGTAGCTTTTAAGGATTAGGCAGAAACTTTAATGACCCAAGTTAATGGCGACACTATTATTTCACTCACTTTCAATAAACTATATTAATTGATTAAAGTCATTGACACACACACCTTGCTTACCCATGATCTTCCTTAGCTAGCTTGACATCAAGGGGGTAAGTTCCCAAAACACCTCATGAATCTAGCCAAGATTGGCCATGGAGGAATATAACATTAAACGTAAAAAGAGTATATAAATAAATAAAAGCTTGATCACAATAATGATTCTTGTGTTTCTCCTAATGATTAGAGATTGTGGGTAGAAGAGGAGAGAGACTGAGCAAGTGAAAATGGTAGAGAAGGCCTCTATTTATAGGTTGGCTGGGGGTGAGGCACGCCCCATGCCCGGTTTTGTAATCTGATGTAGCTAGTATTCAAGGCACGGGTCATGTCTCATGCACACGGGTCGTGGTCAACTTTATGGGCCCCTTGGGATCTTCCAAATCTTCTAGAAGCATTCTCTTTGTCTTGTACTACCGCGGCACGGGTCATGCATGGATTTCTTCGCCTGATCTTCATGTAGTGGGATTTTAGAGGTGTCTGGTGGTATCGGGATCTGAGGCATGGGGCGTATATCCGAGGCATGGAGCGTGTCTGGATAGCTTCTCCTATATTCTCCTTTTTTGTCCGGTTTTACTTCCTTTGTTAACCTTGGGTTATTTTTGTCCTAAAAATTCAATACAAACTGATTTAAGCCTATTTTGAACATTTCATTAACGATATATATTATAAGTAGGTGATAATTTGACATAAAAACACTACTGATATCACCTACACCATGCACTTATGGCCATTACAATAAATGGATTGGGGAACCTGGATACGGTAATATCAACCCCCAAATACTTTATGTTAATCAAGCAATATGTATTAAATCGAATTAACACTGGAAGCATTTAGTTCCTGTTGAGATACAAGAACCAAGGGGTTTTATACTAAATCCGAAGTTTTAATAAAAATAAGTTAAAAATATTTACTTGTACTAGTAGTTGAACACAGCGTATTCGATTTGTAGTACAATTGGATTCAAAGTTTATTGGCTTGCAGTGCGATTACTAGAGGGCTCTATAGTCCATAGTGAATGGAAATAATATCCATGAGAATCGTTTACTGATCATTATAAGTCATTGAGACTTGATCGGTTAACATAGATTTAAAACACGGTTTCGTTAGATTAAACGGTGACTAGATAGAATGTCGGTTATAATCGTATGAATGAGGAGTCTCGTACATCATGGTTTGTTAACCTTACATTCTGATTTGAAAACGTTTTGACCCGTTACGACTTGTTTATATGGTTTAAACCATTTTAACTAGTCGTATGCCTATATACGGGTTCAGATGAGAAAACGGGTACATGGCAAGTCGAACATGATAAAATATATTTTTGTTATGTTTTACAGACTGTTTTAGTGTCTAAAATATCACATTATATGTGTTTATAAATCATTCTTTGGTAAATATATATTTTCAAACAAAGCTGAGTTTGACTTTTACAAAATTCAGGTTTGACTTGTCAATTACAGTTTACTAAACTCCTCCGCCACTTATAAAGAAAAGCTTTATTAAAACCACCAACACTACCAATTCTCAAACCCTGTTTTACTTTACCAACAACAATAAGATCCCATTTAACCCACAATTTTTTCTAGATTCCCCTATGGTACCAAAACATCTAGAACATAAAACACTCAAGAATACCTATAACCTTCCTCCCAATGATCCCAAAACAAAGGAAAGTAACATAGATCTACCCTCGATAAAAAAGCATATAATGCACCAAAATCCAGTGTTCTTGGTTATTGGATTTACTTATCGGTAAATAGTTTATAAAATAAACATTCTTTACATAACATAACATATAATCTAACCCAAAATAGCATCCCCCAAACCAAGGTGATTTTCAGAGTGAGGACTCTCCCACTTCAACTTTTTGCTTCACGACATTATTTTCCATGATATTCTACTGTTTTCCAAATCTACTTCCACTCTAACTTAGTGATTAGACAAAGAATGCTTTACCACGTGATGCGTGGTCGAATACCGGTGTTCTAATGTGTTTAAGTTTATGTTTTTACATAGCTTTTAGTTTCGAATAGCCTACTTTTGATTAGAATTGTGTTTTGCACGTCTAATAGAGTTTAAGGAACTATTTGGAAGATATTCGGAGCACCAGGAGCGAACGGGATCCACCGGAAACATGAAATATGAAAAAATGAGGAAATGCACTCTACAAGGACCATCGGCGACGCCCTAGGGTCATCGTCGACGCGGATTTATAAGCCCCGTTGATAAAAAATGGCATAGACAGCGAATTTTTGTGTCGACAGGAAACTGAGTCACAGAGCAGGCGTCGGCGACACCCACTTTTGCGTGCCGACGGGTTTTCTTGTTCAGTTTCATTGTTTGACGATTAAAAACGTATTTGGGGGTCCATTTTCGGGGGTTACACTTTGTTTTGAGTTTGAATTGAGTTCTTGGAGCCTAGAAACCACCAACCTTCATCCCCAATCCATCCAATCATAGGGCAGGCATATCGTGTATACCCGTACATGATAAGACACGACACGATAAGAGACGATACACGAAATCCCATACACGAACACGACATGATAACTTTTCGTGTCCTTTTTTTCAAACATAAACACAAACACGAACACGACACGATATACACGAAAATTACCTGTTAACACGACTGTTCGACTGTTATACACGAAAATTACCCGTTAATACCTGTTAACATGACTGTTCGACTGTTATACATGAAAATTACCTGTTAATACGAACAAAAACACGAACACGACATGCTATCTGAGAGTTACAGAAGGAGTTTAGGGTTTTTTTTTTTGAATTGAATGAGGAATGAAAATAGAAAGGAATTAAGGAACCCACACGTACATGGCTGATGAGTTTTATTTTATTTAATGTCTTATCGTGTACTAACGGATATTAACAGGTAAATAGGTATTTAACCTGTTTATACACGAAAATTAACAAGTAATCTCGTGTCTACCTGTTTGGTACACGATACCTGTTAACTTCGTGTAGGTTCGAGTCGTGTATTCGTGTAAAATTGCCAGCCCTGTCCAATCATCACATAATCAACCGAGTTCATCATCAATCTTCATTCCACAACCCTAATCACCATCCATCCTTCAATCCACTTATCACCACCATTCATCCTAAACCCTAATCACCATTTTCACCACTTCAAAGCTTCAAGATGATGATGTTCAAGTTCCAAGCATCCATTGATTGCGTTCATCCTACCATGAGCGGCTAATTCTTGCGAGTTTCACCCCGGTGTAGACTTTTGTAAGGTTTAGGGTTTACTTTTGTTTGATACTTGGTTTGTGAAAATTTGAATTGCATTTGAAACATGGATGATTGTCTTACGTTTGTATTGAATTTACGAATTGTCAAATGAATATTAAATTAGACTTTGTGAAATAAACATGTGTATGTATGCCTTGTCTTATGTTAGTATTTAATTGTCTAAGGTAACGAAGTGCATTGTGATCTGTCTTGAACGTTGATAGAAATTGGCACCTAAGCTTCGCAGTTTTAAAACCGTTAATGATCTAATTCATCTAAACCGAGTTAAAACATCTAGTAACCCTAGGCTTTGCAATTGTTGAACCGGGTGTGAACCTTGTTCTCATTTATTGTTTAAAACCGTTAATCAAATTTTTGTTCCATTTTCAAAGTTCTTCGTAGTTAATTATAACAACCCTCCTAAATTATTTCCGACACTCCTAAAAATATTTAGAATATCCCTATACATCTTAAAATACATCCCGTATATGTAAACTAGCCCTAAATGCCTTTAATTTCATAAAAATAAAATAAAACTAAAATTCTTGTGGCGCTCGCGGGCCGCGAAGACTTAGTCTTCGGGTTACGCGGGGCGCGGCAGCTCAAGACCAGGGCGCACCTGGTGACGCCAAGTGGCACAACGCGTGTGAAGGCTAGGGATCCGACTCAGCCAAGCTAGGCCCTACAAACCCTACGTCGCGGGCCGCGAAGACCCTTGTGGTCTAGTTCGCGAGGCGCGAGGAACTCGAAATCAGCTCCTATAAATTTGGAGCATCGGCAGTCCATTTCCGATGTTCAAAACTCGAAATTCTCTCTCTATTTCTGAATAGTAAACATAATATTCGGGCATATTACCCCCCCCCCCCTATTTAGCAAAGCTCTGCCTCGTTGTAAGTATTATTGTAAGGACTCTCAAAAATGTCCTAAACCGACCTACAAGTGAAAACTCGGACCCCTGAAACCGTACTGCACACTAAAAAAAATCAAGAAAACAAGAATTATGGGTTTCAGGCGGGCCGCGTAAGCCTTAAGGAAAGCTTACGCGGGCCGCGTCAAGACAAGGTTTGACCAGATAAGTATCCGGGCCACGTATAACCCATCTGGCAACTCTAACCCATGACCCATCAAACCTACGCGAAGAGTAGGCGGCTAGGTGGGCCGCGTAAAGGTAAGCCGAAGGTTTACGTGGGCCGCGTGAGGCCTCAATTTCAGTTATAAATAGCTAGGCACCTGAGCAGTCCACTGTTGTCGAAATCAAATATCAAAAACGAAGTTAGGCTGCTCCAAAGTCGAAATTACTTTCAATTTTAGTGGGGTACTGCTACGATACCGGGTATTAACTCGATCACTGCTACGATTTAATGTCCGATCGATTAAAATTATCCAATGGATGTTTAAGTGCTACCCACATTAGGGTTATGCTTTGTCATTCGTCGTGAATACGATGAATGTTTAAGTATCGCACTTTGTCATTCGTTGTGAAGGTTTTAATCTCGTGAGTTATCATAAATGTTGTATTAGTTACTAACCTAGTTCGTGTGCATATTATTAAATTAGGTTACAAGGCTAAACAGTAGGCTTAAACTCTGCCATTAAATCTGCAATGTGAGTCATTCTCTTTTTATCAAAATACTTTATAAATTCTTAAATGTTTTCAAAGTTATAATTACAGGGATTAAGTCTTTGTAGTCACCAAATTACAGCCGGTATGTGGGGTTTTGCATACATTACTTGATAACCGTCACCATTGGACAACGGGGTAGCCAAGGGGTGATATGACCATAGTCACAGACACCATTGGACAATGAGGTTACCAATGGATGGTCGAGTGACAAATACTGTGGGTAGTTGGTTGATATATGGAAACATTGTAATCGCTCTTAATACTGTAAATTATAACAACGTGTCATTTTAGTAAAAAGAATGATTCACCAGTATTTCCCTGCTGACAAAACCTTTTTCAAACATGTTTCAGGTGATCTGTTGTGATCCAGGAAAAGTGCCATGAAGCACTACAAGCTTAAGAAAGTGGCTCAATAGAAATAAAGAAACATGTTTTATGAAATAAAGATTTCCCAGTGAAATCACCTTATTGTAAATTACTGGGATTTTATCCCGAATTATGGAATAAAATAATAAGGCATTTTCAGTTTTAAAAAGATCCTGCTAAAATCTTCCGTTGTCAACTCAATTAAATAAATACCACGGGATTTCTGTCCCACGACTCCTAGACCGGGTCAAACCGGGTCGGGGGCCGTGACAGAAAAAAGGTGGTACCAGAGCCACTGAGTTAAGCTAATTAAGTATTTAGAAATACTTAATTTTCCAGATTGCCATTTTGTGATTATGTGTTTTATTAACTGACTATTTGTTAGTTACAGTATGGGTAAGCAAAAGCTTTCGAACATCTATCTTAAATTAGATAGTTCGCAAAAAGAGAAGGGAAGTTCATCCCAATCAAAATCCTCAAGATACTCAGTAGATATTGAGGAGGGAATCTTTGTTCGTAAAGCCCATTATGAGGAACCACTTTCTCCTAATAAAAGAAGTTTGATTATTAGGAAAAGTCAAGAGAAAATAAAGAAATCTCAATCAAAAGAAATGAAAGTTAATCAGGAAATTCAGAAACTCGGTAGTAACCCACCATGGGAAGACAAGTTAGATGAAAAATGGGCAGATCTCTATATGCTAGCCACTATAGCAGTAAATGCAAATCTTTAAAATACTTTGACCCAGTATTAGCAACCTTGTCACCTACAAGCCAGAAACTTTACCCAGTAAATAAATAAATAAATTACAATAAACCCTAGTGTGTTTTACTTGTCAGTTGTCTTTTGTATTAAATTAGCCACATGGTATGCAATAATACTTGAAAAAAATTATCTGTGAAAATTTTGTTATAAAATTTTAACTTAGTATTTTTGCATATATGCTAAACAGCATGAATAAGTTATCTGGAGCCCTAGAGAATCTCAACCTCTACCCTGTAAACATAGAAGTTTCCAAAGATTTTACCGGTTACTTTGCTGATGTGGAACAACCTATGGAATTTTGTGCTCCACCTCTAGAGAAACCAAAGCCTAAGAAAAGGAGAAGACTTGTAGGCTGGAGACATGTACGCAGGAGGAAACCAGCAACTAGGAGAGTTCCCAAATTAGAAAATCCCATGGATAAAGGAAAAGGGATCGAGGTTGAGGAAAATACTAGGCAAGTAGAGAGGGAAATTGGGGAAAGTTTGAGACAAGTCGAGGAGTTGCCATTACAAGAAGAGTTGGATCAGATATTGGCAAGCTGTGATATTGTTAGACCTATTAATACCAACCTTTACCCTTATCCTGCCGAAACTTAAATTCCAATAAATTTGGAACCAGTCATCCCAGAACCTTTAATCCATACTCAACCTTTAGGAATGGACAAGTGGTGGACTAATGATTGGCAGTTTTAAAACCTACTTAATAATC
The DNA here is from genome assembly GCA_030545235.1 of Helianthus tuberosus. Lineage (NCBI taxonomy): Eukaryota > Viridiplantae > Streptophyta > Magnoliopsida > Asterales > Asteraceae > Helianthus > Helianthus tuberosus. The sequence continues at coordinate 128,750 of JARYGA010006924.1, forward strand.
CTTATACGTTTTTCCCTCAGTTCGACCCAGAACCTATACCAAATCCACCGATGAGTAATGAGAATATGGCTGAACTCCGCCATTTTAGCGAAGAGCTGATGGATGCTGGGAATAGGATCCGGGAAATAGGAGGACAAATCTCCTGGAAATACGATGAGAGGGAACATCACTTCTGAAATGCCAAAAGATTAGGGATAATTTGGTTATAAAGTTATGATTGTATAATACTATAATAATCAAAATCAAACATGTAAAATAAACAATAAAACTTGTGTAAAATAACGGTGTGTAATGATGCATAATATATATAAAATGGGAATCGAGAAATCGATAATTTCTGGATATATATTTGTTGTGAAATGTGGATGATTATTTTTGTGTATAATTGTTATTTATTTTATACTAATAAATTGTATATATTAATTATCAAATGGAAAACGCTAATAATGAACCAGTTAACGAGGTTAACCAGTCTGAGCATCACCAGGAAGAGCAATTTATGACTAAGCAAGATATAGAAAATATCGTTACTCAAGGGATAGCCAATGCTACTCCAGCAATACTTGCTGCTGCTAGAAATCAAGTTGAACCTCAACAAATCATTCCTAGCAAACGTATTTCTGAAGATAACTTCAGTAATAGCGTAAATGGAGGCGGTAATCATACTAATAACAATAACGATCCACGGCAGGCCCCGCTCCCTAAGAAAATGAAAGCTGCAACACCTGGTTGCACTTACAAAGAATTTCTTGCCTGTAAACCAGTTGAGTTTACAGGTAACGATGGGGAAACTGCTGCACTGCGTTGGTTAGAGAAAACTGAGGCAGTAATTGCAATAAGTAAATGTGCTGAGGAAGAAAAAGTGATGTACACATCGCATTTGTTTAAAGAAGAGGCACTAGAATGGTGGAACACGGTACTTCAAGCCAAAGGAAGAAATGTGGCTTATGCCATGAACTGGGAAGAATTTAAAAGCTTGATGGAGAGAAAATTATGTCCTGAGTATGAAAAGGAACAAATGGCGAATAAGTTCATGAACCATCGGATGATGGGTGTAGACTGTCGAGGATATACTTCGACATTCTTCGAATATGCTAGAGTGGAACCAACACTGGCTTCGCCAGAACCGGTACTCATTTATCGCTATATTTGGGGATTGATTACCGAAATCCGCAATATCGTTAAAGCTGCGAGACCTCGTACTATTGACGATGCGGTGGAATTAACTAACACCCTAACTGACGAACTGGTACGCACAAGAGATGAAAACAGGAAAAAGGAACTGGCTCAGAAAATTACTCAAGGATTTCGTACGGGTAATAATAGCAGCTTCAAGAGAAGAGGAACAGGGCAATCCTCAACTTCGCCGTTCTGCAGGAATTGCAGAAAGAAACATTATGGAAGATGCAATATAACCTGCAACTTTTGCAAAATGATATGACATCGTGAAGAAGACTGCAGAAAGAAAACAAGAATCTGCTTTAACTGTGGAGAAGTAGGACATTTCAAAACAGAATGTCCTAAATTAGTCAAACCAGCAGACAATTAAGCCAAGACGGCCGAAGGAGCTACCAAAAAGAATGCCAGAGCATTCCAGCTGACCACTCAAGAAGCAGAACTCATTCCTGATGTGATAGCTGGTACGTTCTTAGTTCACAACGTGTATGCAAAAGTATTATATGACTCTGGTGCAAACCAAAGTTTTATTAATACTTCATTCTGCCAAGCTCTTAATTTACCTTTGACCAACCTTAGGCAGATTTTTATAGTCGAAACAGCAGATGGAAATTCTTTTAGCATAGATAAGGTTTTGCAAAAAGGAATTATAGAACTTTCAGGTCATAAATTCTCTGCAAACCTGTTACCTATGAAATTAGCCGAATTCGATGTTGTGTTAGGAATGGATTGGTTAGTAGCCAACCATGCTCGAATTCTATGTGATAAGAACTTCATAGAAACTCGTGCACCCACCGGAGAAGTAATCATGATTACAGGAGATAAACCACGTAAACCCATGAAGTTCATTTCAGTAATGAAAGTTGCTAGTTATGAACGAAAGCAAGGAATAGTGTATATGATTTCTGTAATCATTAGCACTAAGGGTAAGGAACTTAAGGACATTCCTGTAGTCTCAAAATACCCAGATGTATTCCCATAAGAGTTACCAGGATTACCATCAAATAGGGAAGTAGAATTTAGAATTCATTTAATTCCTTGAACTACACCTGTAGCTAAGGCACCTTATCGGTTAGCACCTACAGGAATGTTAGAACTGAAAATGCAATTAGATGAATTATTAAGCAAAGGTTTTATACAACCTAGTTCATCCCCTTGGGGAGCACCAGTGTTGTTTGTAAAGAAAAAGGACGGGTCAATGCGAATGTGTATCGATTATATGGAATTAAATAAGGTTACAATTAAGAATCGATACCCATTACCTAGGATTGATGATCTATTCGATCAACTTCAAGGAGCTAGATACTTTTCTAAGATAGATTTACGCTCCGGATATCATCAGTTGAGGTACAAGAAGAAGACATACCTAAAACTGCTTTCAGGACTAGGTATGGTCATTACGAGTTTACAGTCATGCCCTTCGGATTAACAAATGCACCTGCAGCATTCATGGACATGATGAATAGAATCTGTAAACCGTACATGGATAAATTTGTAATTGTCTTCATCGACGATATACTTATTTATTCCAAAAATCAAGACGAGCATTGTCAGCACTTGCATGCACTCTTAACTTTGTTAAGAAAAGAAAAGCTTTACGCCAAATTTTCAAAATGTGAATTTTGGCTACAAGAAGTGCAATTCTTAGGACATATGGTGAATCACAAGGGTATTCAAGTAGATCCTGCTAAGATTGAAGCAATTGTCAAATGGAAGGTTCCACAAACAGCCATGGAAATTAGAAGTTTCCTAGGGTTAGCCGGATATTATAGACGGTTTATTAAGGATTTTTCCAAAATAGCAGTACCATTAACTAAGCTAACCTGTAAAGCGGTTAAGTTTGATTGGGGATCTAGGCAAGAAGAAGCCTTTAGGATTTTGAAGCAAAAGTTAACAAACGCCCCAATCCTAGCCTTGCCAGAAGGAACTGAAGAATTTGAAGTTTATTGTGATGCTTCTAAGCTAGGATTCGGATGTGTGCTAATGCAACGCAAGAAGGTACTTGCGTATGCTTCAAGGCAATTGAAAAATCACGAAGAAAACTATACGACTCATGATTTAGAATTAGGAGCCATAATTTTTGCCCTTAAGATTTGGAGACATTATCTGTACAGTAGTAAGTTTACTGTCTATACGGATCACAAAAGTTTAAGATATATATTTGGGCAAAAAGAGTTAAACATGAGGCAAAGAAGATGGATGGAAATCCTAAGTGATTACGATTGTGATATTCAATATCACGAAGGAAAGGCGAATGTAGTTGCAGACGCCTTAAGTCGTAAGTACCATGAGAAACAACGACGGGTTCGTGCTCTTAGATTAAATCTACAATTAGATTTAATGGAACAACTAAAGCGTTTTCAAGAAACAGCAATCAAGGATGATGCTGAAGGAATAAAAGGACAAATAAAAGAATTAGAACAATGAGTTGATGGAATTTGGAGATTCCACAAAGGAAGAATTTGGGTACCTAAGCAAGGAGAACTAAGAAATAAAATTTTAGAAAAAGCCCATAAATCTAGGTATACCATGAACCCTGGAAACAATAAAATGTACCAAGATTTAAGAAATAACTTTTGGTGGATAGGAATTAAAAAGGATATAGCTCGATATATTTCTAAGTGTCTTACTTGTTCACAAGTTAAGGCAGAACACCAGAAACCTTCAGGTCTACTACAACAATTAGAAATGCATGTATGGAAATGGGAACTCATAACAATGGATTTTGTTACTAAGTTACCCAAAACCAGAAAAGGTAATGATGCAATTTGGGTAATTATGGATCGATTAACCAAGTCAGCTCATTTTCTACCCATGAAAGAAACCTTTAGTATGGAAAGGTTAGCCAAGTTGTATGTAGACGAAGTAGTATCTTTACATGGAGTTCCACTATCCATTGTATCGGATAGGGATAGTCATTTCACTTCCCATTTTTGGACAAGTTTCCAAGAAGCAATGGGAACTCGACTAAATTTAAGCACAGCATATCATCTTCAAACAGAGTGGCAAAGTGAAAGGACAATACAAACTCTAGAAGACATGCTCCGAGCATGTGTAATCGATTTTGGTGGAAATTGGGACGATCATTTACCTTTGATCGAATTCTCCTATAACAATGGTTATCATTCAAGCATTGAAGCTGCCCCATTTGAAGCATTGTACGGACGAAAGTGCAGAACTCTAGTTTGTTGGGCAGAAATAGGAGAAAGTCAATTATCAGGTCCCAATATAGTGCAAGAAACTACTGAAAAAATCACACAGATCAAAGAAAGATTAAAGGCTGCTCGAGATCGTTAAAAGAGTTATGCAGACAATAGACGCAAACCACTTGAGTTTCAAGTTGGAGACAAAGTATTATTGAAAGTTTCACCGTGGAAAGGACTAGTTCGATTTGGTAAGAAAGGAAAGCTAAGCCCAAGATACGTAGGACCATTCCCAGTGATCCAACGTATAGGACCAGTTACTTATAGATTACAACTACCAGAGGAGTTAGTTGGAGTATATGATGTATTTCATATATCCAACCTCAAGAAATGCCTATCAGACGAATCTCTAGTAGTACCTCTTCAAGATATAGAGGTAAATGAGAAACTAAAATTTGTGGAGAAACCACTGCAGATAGAAGGCAAATAGATTAAGTTTCTCAAGCACAAACGACTAGTGCTAGTTAAAGTCAAGTGGGATTCAAATAGAGGACCTGAATACACTTGGGAACTGGAATCGGAAATGAAGCGAAAATATCCTCACTTATTTCAGTAAATCTCGAGGACGAGATTTTAAATAAGGTGGGGAGGATGTAAGGACTCTCAAAAATGTCCTAAACCGACCCACAAGTGAAAACCCGGACCCCTGAAACCATACTGTGCACTAAAAAAATCAAGAAAACAAGAATTATGGGTTTCAGGTGGGCCGCGTAAGCCTTAAGGAAAGCTTACGGGGGCGCGTCAAGACAAGGTTTGACCGGATAAGTATCCGGGCCACGTATAACCCATCTGGCAACCCTAACCCATGACCCATCAAACCTACGCGTAGAGTAGGCGGCTAGGCGGGCCGCGTAAAGGTAAGCCAAAGGTTTACGCGGGCCGCGTGAGGCCTCAATTTCAGCTATAAATAGCTAGGCACCTGAGCAGTCCACTGTTGTCGAAATCAAATATCAAAAACGAAGTTAGGCTGCTCCAAAGTCGAAATTACTTTCAATTTTAGAGGGGTACTGCTACGATACCGGGTATTAACTCGATCGCTGCTACGATTTAATGTCCGATCGATTAAAATTATCCAATGGATGTTTAAGTGTTGCCCACATTAGGGTTATGCTTTGTCATTCGTCGTGAATACGATGGATGTTTAAGTATCGCACTTTGTCATTCGTTGTGAAGGTTTTAATCTCGTGAGTTATCGTAAATGTTGTATTGGTTACTAACCTAGTTCGTGTGCATGTTATTAAATTAGCTTACAAGGCTAAATAGTAGGCTTAAACTCTGCCATTAAATCTGCAATGTGAGTCATTCTCTTTTTATCAAAATACTTTATAAATTCTTAAATGTTTTCAAACTTATAATTATAGGGATTAAGTCTTTGTAGTCACCAAATTACAGCCGGTATGTGGGGTTTTGTATACATTACTTGATAACCGTCACCATTGGACAACGGGGTAGCCAAGGGGTGATATGACCAAAGTCACAGACACCATTGGACAATGAGGTTTCCAATGGATGGTCGAGTGACAAATACTGTGGGTAGTTGGTTGATATATGGAAACATTGTAATCGCTCTTAATACTGTAAATTATAACAACGTGTCATTTTAGTAAAAAGAATGATTCACCAGTACTTCCCTGCTGAGAAAACCTTTTTCAAACATGTTTCAGGTGATCTGTTGTGATCAAGGAAAAGTGCCATGAAGCACTACAAGCTTAAGAAAGTGACTCAATGTAAATAAAGAAACATGTTTTATGAAATAAAGATTTCCCAGTGAAATCACCTTATTGTAAATTACCAGGATTTTATCCCGAATTATGGAATAAAATAATAAGGCATTTTCAGTTTTAAAAAGATCCTGCTAAAATATTCCGCTGTCAACTCAATTAAATAAATACCACGGGATTTCTGTCCCACGACTCCTGGACCGGGTCAAACCGGGTTGGGGGCCGTGACAATTATAACCCCCGGTTACGTATTAGATACGTTGCCCGATTGATCTAGTGCTCCGTAACGGCTGTCGAGGCTCTGCCCGACGTAGTCGTTGGAGTTCTGTCTCGGGGAGGGTATAACTAATGTAAATTGGGTTATTATACTAACGCGTGTGCATTGTTTAATTTATTAGATTATAACCAGGAAATCACAGGGAAAAACCTAAAGTAGCAATGTGAGTAATCTCCTTTTTGTAAACCTTTTGCAAACTGTTTTTACAAAACCTCAAATGTTTTACATTATGAGTAACAGTGATTGAGTATTTATAATTCTACAATTATCGTCGGTATGTTGGGGTTTTGTATACAAAATTTGTTACTACACTGTGAGTAGTAACATGACCACAAGTCGGGTTGACAGTACCGTGGGTGGTAATTAAGTAAGAATTGGAAACAAATATAATTGTGAGATCGCCCTCAATACTGTAAAATGATAAAATCTATCTTGATTAAATTGGGATTCACTCACCAATATTTCCCACGGACAAAATGTTTTTAAACGCGTTTCAGGTAACAAAATGTGAAAGCCAAATAGAAGCCAGCTGGACAGCACTGAAAGCTTGGAAAATGTGGCTATAAAAGTTACCTAAATAAAGAAGATATTTTATTTAAATAAAATAGGGTTTATCCCTATAAACATGTTTTTAATGGAAACTTGGGTTTTACCCATGTGTTTATTATTATAAAAATGTGGTATTTTACTCTGATAAAATATTTCCTAACAACGATCCTAATGTAAATTCCGCTGCCAAAATGATAAACCACTGATACCACTGAATCTGAGCTCGCGGCAGGGGTCGGGTGTGACACCCATGACGAAACCAGGTACACCCTAAATGGTCCAAAACTGTAAAGCACACTTAATACTTTAATTGCGCGAAAACCCTAAAAACATGTGTGACTTGTGTGCTTGATTAAACGATATATGTTAAGTCTCGGAGGAATCCAAGAACACGTTATGACTGACATGACACTAATAAGGGCCAACGGTGCGAAGTTGATGTCCTTAGCCTTGAAACACGTGTTAAACAGGTGCTTTCCGTTTAACAGCGAACTAAACCTTTGACATTGATTATTAGGTCACCGGTAGCATCATTTAAGATTTAGAGTTCAAGGAACATCGTAGTTTTGTGCCATAGACTGTGACATAAGGTTTGAGGCCAATCAGAGATCGGGCAGGCAAAACGAAGCCGCTTCCCGGTTAGGGAAACGCCTTCATTTCGGGCATAACAAAAGGCAACCAAACATGCAAGGACCGGTCAATCAAGCTTAAAAACACTTAAACTACCCTAATACGAGACTATTGGGTTCGGATTTCGAGACGGTTATGCACGATTTTTAAAACCGAGTCTTTTGACAATAAGAACGCGCAAAACGGAGTCCGTCACGCAAATCGAGAAAGCGTGTGGGACCTGAAAACGAACCTAAATGCGAAACCAAAGATATACATCATCTTTTAACACGTAAAACGAAGCACGACAAAGCGAGGGTGGGGTAGGGGCACCCCCCCCCCCTTATTATATAATTTCCTTTTTAGTTTTTTTTCATTATTTCTTTCATTTCTTCTTCACTTCCATCAAAATTCTGCTCATAAACACCAAGAACACAACTGATCTTCAATCAATTTCAGCCCAAATCAAAGGTATTTTGCAAATTTTATATGGTTTTAATGAAGATTTCTTGTAGAAACATGAACTAGATAAAGAAAACTCCTTTTAATCCATGATTATGGATGATTTAAGTGTGGTTCTTGGCTGAATAAGAACACCTCAGGAATTCCCTGGTGTTATATGGTAGGCAAGACCACGAAACTTCGGGTTTTGATATCCTAATCAACCCCTAATCGACCAAAAATTGATTAACAAAGTTATTAGCCGAAAAACTAGGAAATAAGGCTTGATTGACATGGGTTATGGCATGTTTGGATTGTTCTTGGTATATAGGTACTGATTATGGCTCACACCCACTTCTGGACTCAAGAAAAACACTCGGACTCAAAGGAATCGCTAGATATATCACCCGAAACTCGAAACTAGCATAGGCAAAATATTGTTTATACCATATCTTGGTCCGTGGGTATTGGATTGAGCTGAAATGTGGTGTGGTGATGTAAGGTATACACAGGAAGGTCCACGTAAAAGTTTAGAATTTTTGGAATTTGCTACGATATTTGGTGAATTTTTTACTGTTTATCAAAAAAAATCCAGAAAAAATACCAAAAAAGTCAATAAATCACCAAAATTTACATGAAAACTAAGAAAAATATGGGGAAGTTTCTGGGAATTTTCGGAGTCTATTGGTTGGGTTTTGATTTGGATTAAAAATCCGCGTTTTTACGAGTTTTCGGTAGCTGGAAACGCACTGAAAGGAAATCGGAAAAATTCCAAATTTTTACATGGAGTTTCTGGACATGTAAGGGAGTTCCTGGAATATTTTGGGAATTTTTGGACATTGGATGATAACCAAAGTGAATTATTCGGTTAAATATTGTGTTACAAATGATTTATTTAAGAAGTTAAAATGGCGAAATAAATTCCCAAATTATTTTTTTCATAATCTATATATATTTTTACTGATATCTACAAAAATTCACAGAATTTTATGAAATATGAGATTAAATGGGATTTTTCGGATTTTAAAACGCTTCTTTTAACTAAACCTGCCGAAACTGGACAACTTAAACCTGCCGAAACTGGGAACGGACCAAAACCTATCTTGACTATAATTGGAACACCGGGAGTATGTTGGGAGGTTCCAGGGTAAGCGGGACACTCTGGGTGTGTTCGACCACCGTTCGGGAGGATCCCCGACGGCAAGAATGGAAACTCAAAATTGGGCAACCTAGACTCCTCAAATACCCAAACTCCCTTAATGAAAAGTTAATCTTTCTTAAATCACAACACGTTGGCACGCTGGGTATTCCCGTACCATTATCCGAACGTGTCAAACAACCGACTTTGGCTAGCAAGCGAACCGGTGCCCGGGAGCCAAACGTGAAACTAATCATACCCTAACATCCATCACCACACCAGGATACTATATGTACAATATGGACTGAAAATACCCACATGGGCCCAAGTTATCGACGTTACTGACTTAGCGACTGATATTAGTAATTACTTGCATGATTGCCGTTAAAGTCGAACAAGCTTACATATACTCCTATTGCTACCTGTGATGCTACTATCCTGTGAAGTGCATGTACAAACTGTGTTACTGTTTTTGGAGTGATTTGCATGTTACACCAACTTGCTATGATGTGAATTATCTAACACACGATATTAGCCCCGATACAAGTGATTAACATAAGCCGTGGGCAGTGGATAGTACTATTGGTCTGACAAACCCAGTTGCCCGCCGGACAGGTGCGGCCGGTAGCCAGGCAACTGCACGCGTCCTAACTAGGTTATGTTGTTAGACATAACTACCCGAGGGCATTAAACTGCGTGTGATGCAGGTGGTGCGATTAAGTGTCTGTGTGACACAGTACGATTAAAACAGTCTAGGTTTCACTTGTGACACTCGTGTAATTCCATCTATGAACCGTGATACGTGCAATTAAACATGTTGATACATTTTGAAACGAAACAACCAAACCAGTGGAACTCACCAGCAGCGTTTAGTTGACCCTTTTTAAAACTAACATGCATTTCAGGTAACTTGAGACTGATGTGATCCGTGTATGTTGTTCAAGACGTGTTTATTGGCAAATATTGAGATAGACGCATGCGACTTAGAAGACTTATGTGGTTTATGGGAACACGCAGTTGTAACATACATGTAGTATGTAATCAACATTTTGTAATTAATAAAATGTAATGTCTTTATAAACAATGTGCTTGTACCAGAGGTGTCTGTTGCATCCCACATTTTTTTTCTTCCGCTGCAAATCGGGGTGTTACAGAAGATGGATTTGCAGCGGAAGAAAAAAACGTGGGATGCAACAGACACCTCTGGTACAAGCACATTGTTTATAAAGACACTACATTTTATTAATTACAAAATGTTGATTACATACTACATGTATGTTACAACTGCGTGTTCCCGTGAACCACATAAGTCTTCTAAGTCGCATGCGTCTATCTAAATATTTGCCAATAAACACGTCTTGAACAACATACACGGATCACATCAGTCTCAAGTTACCTGAAATGCATGTTAGTTATAAAAAGGGTCAGCTAAACGCTGCTGGTGAGTTCCACTGGTTTGGTTGTTTCGTTTCAAAATGTATCAACATGTTTATTTGCACATATCACGGTTCATAGATGGAATTACACGAGTGTCACAAGTGAAACCTAGACTGTTTAAATCGTACTGTGTCACACAGACACTTAATCGCACCACCTGCATCACCTGCAGTTTAATGCCCTCGGGTAGTTATGTCTGACAACATAACCTAGTTAGGACGCGTGCAGTTGCCTGGCTGCCGGCCGCACCTGTCCGGCGGGAAACTGGTTTTGTCAGACCAATAGTACTATCCACTGCCCACGGCTTACGTAAATCACTTGTATCGGGGCTAATATCGTGTGTTAGATAATTCACATCATAGCAAGTTGGTGTAATTAACACAGTTTGTAACATGCAAATCACCCTAGAAAACAGTAAAACAGATTAAAAGTGGGGGAGTGAAACTCACAGGATAGTAGCATCACATGTAGCAATAGGAGTATTTGTAAGCTTGTTCGACTTTAACAGCAATCATGCAAGTAGTTACTAATATCAGTCGCTAAGTCGGTAATGTCGATAACTTGGGCACAAGTGGGTATTTCAGTCCATATTGTACATATAGTATCCTGGTGTGGTGATGGAAGTTAGGGTATGATTAGTTTCACGTTTGGCTCCCGGGCACCGGTTCGCGTGCCAGCCAAAGTCGGTTGTTTGACACGTTCGGATAATGGTACGGGAATACCCAGAGTGCCAACGTGTTGTGATTTAAGAAAGATTAACTTTTCATTAAGGGAGTTTGGGTATTTGGGGAGTCTAGGTTGCCCAATTTTGAGTTTCCATTCTCACCGTCGGGGATCCCCCGAACGGTGGTCGAACACACCCAGAGTGTCCCGCTTACCCTGGAACCTCCCAACATACTCCCGGTGTTCCAATTATGGTCAAGATAGGTTTTGGTCCGTTCCCAGTTTCGGCAGGTTGTAGTTGTCCGGTAAACTGCCAAAATTAGTTAAAAGAAGCGTTTTAAATCCGAAAATCCCCATTTAATCCACATATTTCATAAAATTCTGTGAATTTTTGTAGATATAAGTAAAAAAATATATAGATTATGAAAAAAAATAACTTGGGAATTTATTTCTCCATTTTAACTTCTTAAATAAATCATTTGTAAAACAATATTTAACCGAATAATTCACTTTGCTTATCATCCGATGTCCAAAAATTCCCAAAATATTCCAGGAACTCCCTTACATGTCCAGAAACTCCCTGTAAAAATTTGGAATTTTTCCGATTTCGTTTCAGTGTGTTTCCGGCTACCGAAAACTCGTAAAAATGCGGATTTTTAATCCGAATCAAAACCCAACCAATAGACTCTGAAAATTCCTAGAACCTTCTCATATCTTCCTTAGTGTTCATGTAAATTTTGGTGATTTATTGACTTCGTTTGGTATTTTTCTGGATTTGTTTTGATAAAACAGTAAAAAATTCACCAAAAATCGTAGCAAATTCCAAAAATTCTAAACTTTTACGTGGACCTTACTGTCTATACATTACATAACCACACCCCATTTTAGCTCAATCCAACACCCACGGACCAAGTTATGGTCTAAACAATATTCTGCCTATGCTAGTTTCGAGTTTCGGGTGATATACCTAGCGATTCCTTCGAGTCCGAGTGTTTTTCTTGAGTCCAGAAGTGGGTGTGAGCCATAATCAGTACCTATATACCAAGAACAATCCAAACATGCCATAACCCATGTCAATCAAGCCTTATTTCCTAGTTTTTCGGCTAATAACTTTGTTAATCAATTTTTTGTCGATTAGGGGTTGATTAGGATATCAAAACCCGAAGTTTCGTGGTCTTGCCTACCATATAACACCAGGGAATTCCTGAGGTGTTCTTATTCAGCCAAGAACCACACTTAAATCATCCATAATCATGGATTAAAAGGAGTTTTATTTATCTAGCTCATGTTTCTACAAGATATCTTCATTAAAACCATATAAAATTTGCAAAATACCTTTGATTTGGGCTGAAATTGATTGAAGATCAGCTATGTTCTTGGTGTTTATGAGCAGAATTTTGATGGAAGTGAAGAAGAAATGAAAGAAATAATGAAAAAAAAACTAAAAAGGAAATTATATAATAAGGGGGTGCCCCTACCCCACCCTCGCTTTGTCGTGCTTCGTTTTACGTGTTAAAAGATGATGTATATCTTTGGTTTCGCATTTAGGTTCGTTTTTAGGTCCCACACGCTTTCTCGATTTGCGTGACGGACTCCGTTTTGCGCGTTCTTAGTGTCAAAAGACTCGGTTTTAAAAATCGTGCATAAACGTCTCGAAATCTGAACCCAGTTACGTTTTACTCATAAAAATCTCGTATTAGGTTAGTTTAAGTGTTTTTAAGCTTGATTGACCAGTCCTTGCATGTTTGGTTGCCTTTTGTTATGCCCGAAACGAAGGCGTTTCCCTAACCGGGAAACTGCTACGTTTTGTGTGCCCGATCTCTGATTGGCCTCAAACCTTATGTCACAGTCTATGGAACAAAACTAAGATGTTCCTTGAACTCGGAATCTTAAATGATGCTACCGATAACCTAATAATCAATGTCAAAGGTTTAGTTCGCTGTTAAACGGAAAGCTCCTGTTTAACACGTGTTTCAAGGCTAAGTACACCAACTTCGCACCGTTGGCCCTTATTAGTGTCATGTCAGTCATAACGTGTTCTCGGATTCCTCCGAGACATAACAGATATCGTTTGATCAAGCACACAAGTCACACATGTTTTTAGGGTTTTCGCGCAATTAAAGTATTAAGTGTGCTTTACAGTTTTGGACCGTTTAGGGTGTACCTGGTTTCGTCATGGGTGTCACAGTCTCCCCCGGTTAAAAGAATTTCGTCCTCGAAATTCCGTTTAGTAATCCGTTGGAAAGTTAGTGTATCTCATGCAGCATCCGCTTACACATATAGGTGATCTTTCCCAAATAACACCTTTACAATGGTCCGAAGGGAATTTCAACCATTCCCTATGAATCATGAATAACATCGCGTATAAATATTTGGACTCCTCAGATGTTTCGAGGAAGAGGAGGAGACATATGGTGTTCTCCAGATATTATTATTATCGTAGAGTTGAGGAGTCAATATGTTTTATGGACGTATAAATATCTGAGTTGTTCCCTACTTAGGACCACTCGCACGGTCGCCGTAGGTGTCGTGACATGAAAAGCCTTAACCGAAAGGGATCAAGGAACCATATATCCCGTTATGTGATTTCTAGACTTAGTATCTCAGGGGGACAGTAAATGAAAGAATTCAGGCCAGGACTCCGTGTAAATAGGGCTTGGGCGTCATTCCCTTTCGTCCGAGTTCCACGATGCCATTCCTTCCCATGGTTGTTTCGCAGCCCTGCTTGGGAATGGTAATCCTCTGCTGACTACCCTTACGACCATTATCGAGATAAATAATTAGTATGGCCGTCACAAAATATTACCGGAAAAAGGACCGAATGAACCGGTGGTCTAGATCTGTAGGTTTAGATAGGAGTTATCACATAGGTTAGTCATCAGATTACTGTACTCGAATACTATTCAAATGCGACATCCTCTTTTACTAGAAATTTTTTTTTACTAAATTATGCGAGGCTGAAAACAAGGGATCGTTTGATATATAAAAATTTTATATGAGTCTTTTACATACCGACTTTCGAATTAGATATATCTGTATATATGAATAAAATAATCCTCCGACAACAAATTCGCTTGGTGTCATTTTGTTTATTAAATATACATTAAGAGGTAGCTCCGTTACGGGTCCTCCGTACCGCTCGTTCATTATTACCTCTAGTTACTAGGGATTTACCTTGTATTAGTCTGAACTAAATCAATAGGATTCAAGGTTGTATGCCACTTGGTTCTATCACCGAAATACTTGCTCTGATACCATCTTCTGTCACACCCCGATTTGCAGCGGAAGAAAAAAAACATGGGATGCAACAGACACCTCTGGTACAAGCACATTATTTATAAAGACACTACATTTTATTAATTACAAAATATTGATTACATACTACATGTATGTTACAATTGCGTGTTCCCATGAACCACATAAGTCTTCTAAGTCGCATGCGTCTATCTCAATATTTGCCAATAAACACATCTTGAACAACATACACGGATCACATCAGTCTCAAGTTACCTGAAATGCTTGTTAGTTGTAAAAAGGGTCAGCTAAACGCTGCTGGTGAGTTCCACTGGTATGGTTGTTTCGTTTCAAAATGTATCAACATGTTTAATTGCACATATCACGGTTCATAGATGGAATTACACGAGTGTCGCAAGTGAAACCTAGACTGTTTTAATCGTATTGTGTCACACAGACACTTAATCGCACCACCTGCATCACCTGCAGTTTAATGCCCTCGGGTAGTTATGTCTGACAACATAACCAAGTTAGGACGCGTGCAGTTGCCTGGCTGCCGGCCGCACCTGTCCGGCGGGCAACTGGGTTTATCAGACCAATAGTACTATCCACTGCCCACGGCTTACGTTAATCACTTGTATCGGGGCTAATATCATGGGTTAGATAATTCACATCATAGCAAGTTGCTGTAATTAACACAGTTTGTAACATGTAAATCACTCCAAAACAGTAACACAGTTTATACATACATGCACTTCACCCCAGAAAACAGGAAAACAGTTTAAAAGTGGGGGAAGGGAACTCACAGGATAGTAGCATCACAGGTAGCAATAGGAGTATATGTAAGCTTGTTCGACTTTAACAGCAATCATGCTAGTAATTACTAATATCAGTCGGTAACGTCGATAACTTGGGCCCAAGTGGGTATTTTCAGTCCATATTGTACATATAGTATCCTGGTGTGGTGATGGATGTTAGGGTATGATTAGTTTCACGTTTGGCTCCCGGGCACCGGTTCGAGTGCCAGCCAAAGTCGGTTGTTTGACACGTTCGAAAAATGGTACGGGAATACCCAGAGTGCCAACGTGTTGTGATTTAAGAAAGATTAGCTTTTCATTAAGGGAGTTTGGGTATTTGGGGAGTTTAGGTTGCCCAATTTTGAATTTCCATTCTCGCCGTCGGGGATCCTCCCGAACGGTGGTCGAACACACCCAGAGTGTCCCGCTTACCCTGGAACCTCCCAACATACTCTCGGTGTTCCAATTATAGTCAAGATAGGTTTTGGTCTGTTCCCAGTTTCGGCAGGTTCGTTGTCCGGAAAACATCCGAAATTAGTTAAAAGAAGCGTTTTAAAATCCGAAAAATCCCATTTAATCCACATATTTCATAAAATTCTAGGAATTTTTGTAGAAATCAGTAAAAATATATAGATTATGAAAAAAAAATAATTTGGGAATTTATTTCGCCATTTTAACTTCTTAAATAAATCATTTGTAAAACAATATTTTACCGAATAATTCACTTTGCTTATCATCCGATGTCCAAAAATTCCCAAAATATTCCAGGAACTCCCTCACATGTCCAGAAACTTCCTATAGAAATTTGGAATTTTTCCGATTTCGCTTAAATCATCCATAATCATGGATTAAAAGGAGTTTTCTTTATCTAGTTCATGTTTCTACAAGAAATCTTCATTAAAACCATATAAAATTTGCAAAATACCTTTGACTTGGGCTGAAATTGATTGAAGATCAGCTGTATTCTTGGTGTTTATGAGCAGAATTTTGATGGAAGTGAAGAAGAAATGAAAGAAATAATGAAAAAAAAACTAAAAAGGAAATTATATAATAAGAGGGGGTGCCCCTACCCCACCCTCGCTTTGTCGTGCTTCGTTTTACGTGTTAAAAGATGATGTATATCTTTGGTTTCGCATTTAGGTTCGTTTTCGGGTCCCACACGCTTTCTCGATTTGTGTGACGGACTCCGTTTTGCGCGTTCTTAGTGTCAAAAGACTCGGTTTTAAAAATCGTGCATATCCGTCTTGAAATCTGAACCCAGTTACGTTTTAATCATAAAAGTCTCGTATTAGGGTAGTTTAAGTGTTTTTAAGCTTGATTGACCGGTCCTTGCATGTTTGGTTGCCTTTTTCTATGCCCGAAACGAAGGCGTTTCCCTAACCGGGAAGCTGCTTTGTTTTGCGTGCCCTATCTCTGATTGGCCTCAAACCTTATGTCACATTCTATGGCACAAAACTACGATGTTCCTTGAACTCGGAATCTTAAATGATGCTACCGATAACCTAATAATCAATGTCAAAGGTTTAGTTCGCTGTTAAACGGAAAGCTCCTATTTAACACGTGTTTCAAGGCTAAGGACACCAACTTCGCACCATTGGCCCTTATTAGTGTCATGTTAGTCATAACATGTTCTCGGATTCCTCCGAGACATAACAGATATCGTTTAATCAAGCACACAAATCTCACATGTTTTTAGGGTTTTCGCGCAATTAAAGTATTAAGTGTGCTTTATAGTTTTGGACCGTTTAGGGTGTACCTGGTTTCGTCATGGGTGTCACATCGGGGGTTGCGACAGAGAGTTGTATCAGAGCTAAAGCCACTAATTTCAGCCACTGAAATGTTTTGCTGACAATGAAATTTTCAATTCTGTTAGGAAATAATTTATGTGAACACATGCATACGTGTATATTATTGTTTTGTTTTTTGACAATTTGTTAGTTTACAGTATGAGTGATCAAGGACCGTCGGATGCATACCGTCAATTGTCCAGTTCCCCTAGAGACAAAGGAACTTCTTCCCAGCCTACCCCCTCAGGGTATTCAGCTGATACCGAAGAAGGGATTTTGGTATTCAAAGCGCAATCCAAGGAGCCATTCACTACCAAAAAGAGGGGATAGTTCAGTCGGGGAGTTCACGAGCATAGAGAAAGAATTAGAAAACTACAGCAACAGCGAGCTTTAGCAGCGGTGAATAGGGAGATGAACATCCAAACTCAAGACATACTCAATAGGAGACTAGCCAACTTTCATATCTTAGCTACCACGACTGCAGACCCGAACTTAGAACAACTCATAGCACCACAGCCACTGTCGTTGTTCCCAACACAACCCATGGAAGTGGAAATTAACCCAGCTGACCAGATTCCACTACCTGCTTTCGACCCGGACGAAATCCCTAGAGTCCCAGCACCACATCCTCCAGATTATGACCCATGGTTTGACAACCATAGGGATAATCATCAACGTTACCCACTAGAGGAGCCCGTACAAAACCCAGTAGCACCTTATCCAAACCTTGACCCTCTAGACCCATATTTTGATAATGATCAATACATACGGGAAATCCTAGAGAGCCCATACCCACATGAGGAACCGATGCCATAGTACCCTGACCCGATACCAGCACCCGCACCACCCATGAGCACTGAGAATGTGCAAGAACTTCGCACCTTTGGTCAGGAGTTGTTAGATGAAAGTGAGAAAATAAGGCAAATAGGAGAGAGGCTTGTTTGGAAATACGACGAGCGTAACATGCAATATTGGATGAACCCCTATCAATAATAATAATATATATATGTGTGTGTGTGTGTGTGTGTGTTTGTGTGTGTGTGTGACTTGAATATATATATATATATAGGGTGGGGTTCCTCTACAAAGTATGTTTTTTCTACAAAGTGTAGGAAGTGTTTTGGACCATTGGATCAGTAGTTTTAATGGTTGAGATTAGATGAGTGGCATTTTTGTAATATATGAATTTTATTTAATGATTGATTTAATTGATTGTGGACATTTTGGTAATTGAGCATGTTTTAAAAAAAGAAACAACCATCATTCATTCATTCTTGCATTAATCTCTCCACATTCTCTCTCCTCATTAAAAAAATCTCCTAAAATCATGGATGGAGTTGAATATAAAAGATTTGATTGTGTTTAAAATCTGAAATTTACTAAATTGGAGTTTGATTTGTTTTTATCTAGGGACGAGAATCGGAGTTCAATTTTGTTTTTTTTATGTTTTATATTAGTGATAAAACATATTGTGAAGAAACTGCGAAAAAAATCTAATAGGACCAGAAACTGATAAAACACATTGAGAAGAAACATGTGAAGAAAAACACACTGCGAAGAAAGTATGAAGAAAAACACACTGATAAAACACACTGCGACGAATCTGTGAAGAAAAAACATTGATAAAACACATTGTGAAGAAAAACATAATGTGAAGCAACAGTCAATAAAAACATACTGATAAAACACATTGTGAAGAAACCAATAACCTGTAAAACACAACGTCAGTAAATACAAAAATGTGTCCTTCGTGAAACATAAACTGCTATAACACATAATGAGTAAACCTATAACTGGTAAAACACAACGTTAAGAAATTGTTCAAGAACGATAAGCTGGTGTGTTACGTTTGAAGAAACCATAAAACAAATAAAACACAATGTCAAGAATACATGCACATGCAAAAAAAAAAAAAAAAAAAAAAAAAAAAACCTTAATCAAATACTGGCATGTCGAACAACTAAATCATGATGCATTTACCATGATCACAATCAATCATTGCATTAGACATCAACACTTTTGATCCGCAATATGCAAAAAAAAATCATCTGAAGGATAAGAGAATGATGCACGTTTGATTCTGCGTAACTGATACAATTCCATAAATAAGATATAGGGTTTCCTTAAAAGTCTCATTTTGTTGTTTTAGATTTATCTTTTTTTTAAAATAACTTATTTAATGAATTACCATTGTACCCTTTTATTAAAATTCTCTAGATGACACATGTCACAACCATATCACTTCCTACACTTTCTAGAAAAATATGACTTTGTAGCCAACTCCCACCCTATATATATATATATAGGGGATCGCTAGAATGAGAACCACCACGAGTTATGAGAACCACGAGAACCGCGCCCCGCGGGTGGCCGTCGGCGACGAAATTTTTTTTACACCTAGATCCGTATATTTTAGTGGGGGGTTTAAATTTTCGGTTCAAACGGCGCGCCCGAGGGGGTAGTTTTTTACGCCCAAAGTTTGGTAAAAAAAAGAAAAATTAAAAAAACCCAAACTTTGGGCGTAAAAAACTACCCCCTCGGGCGCGCCGTTTGAACCGAAAATTTAAACCCCCCACTAAAATATACGGATCTAGGTGTAAAAAAAAATCCGTCGCCGACGGCCACCCGCGGGGCGCGGTTCTCGTGGTTCTCATAACTCGTGGTGGTTCTCATTCTAACGATCCCCTATATATATATATATGGGATGGATCATGAGAAAACTAGTTTAAATGAGAAAACAAAAAAACTAACCAAAAAAGCCTAAAAAAAACCTAAAAACATACCAATTTTTTTTTACAATTTTTTATATAAAAATCGCTTCTTTTTATGTATGGAAAAAAATTTTCAAAAAAAAAAAATTTTTTTTTTGTTGTACTGCACATGTGCACTGATACATAAAGCTTAAACCACTTAACCCACCCCCCACCGACACCCCCCAAAAACCTAAACCCCCACCCCCCAAAAACCTAAATTCACCCTCCCACCAAAATCCTAACCCCCCCCCCCCCACCCCCTAAAAACCTAAAACCCCCACCCTCCCGAAAACCTAAAACTAAACCCTAAACATAAACCCGAAAAAAAACCTAAACCCCCCCCCCACCCCTCCCCCCCCACACCCAAAAACCTAATCCTAAACCCCCCACCCCCTCCCCCCCACACCCGAAAACCTAAAACTAAACCCTAAACATAAACCCGAAAAAACCTAAACCCCCCCACCCCCACCCCCCAAAAACCTATACCCCCCTCCCCCCCCCCCCCCCCACACCCAAAAACCTAATCATAATCCTAAACCTCAAAAAAAAACCAACCCTAAAAGCTAAACTAGACTCAAAAAGCTAATTTTAAGCATCTAATACAATTGTATTACATGTTATATTGCACATGTGCACTACTATAATAATAGTATTGAAAACAAGACGACACCATAAAATTTTTTTATGTCATAATATGCTCGAATATACTTGAATGAAAGATACAAAAATTTGTGATCTTATGGTGGCATTTTTGTTTTAAAATGATAACGTATGGAGAAATGGGAAATGATTGAAAAGTTATATATATTTTTTTTCCAATTTTACCCCTCCTTCATTAAAAGTCTCCCCCTCCTTCATTAAAAGTCTCCCCCCTCCTTTTTAGGTGTTTTTAGTTAGTTTTCTAGTTTTTTCATTTATATCTAGTTTTCTCATGATACTCTCCCTATATATATATATATATATATATATTAGATAATCTAATAACTACAGATGCATACTAGTATTGTAGTTTAATTTCCAGTTGTGGTTTGTAATAGATGCATATCTATAAAATAGAGTAAATGTCGCAATGTACGACGATTTTGATCAATGTGTTGTTATGTGATTATTGGCATTAAATATTGCTCCGGGATATTAATACTTGGTAATTGTTTATAATCCAGATGGCCAACGACGCAAATCGGGAAAACCAGAATAATGATAACCAGATAAATAACAGTGCCATTCGACACATAGTAACCCAAGGAATTAGAGATGCTATGCCGGCTATTATCCAAAATGTTAGGGAAGCAGAAAATAATGATAAAAGTGATAATTGAAGTAAGCGATCACATACTGAACCCAGTCACAGCGTGAACAATGGACCACTATTTCAATTGCCTATTCCAAAAAAAGAAGAACCATGTCTTGTGGTTGTTCTTACAAAGAATTCTGGTCTTGTAAACCAATAGAATTATCGGGCAATGAAGGGGCCATTGCAACTCTACGCTGGTTAGAAAAGACTGAAGCAGTCTTAAAAATAAGCAAGTGTGTAGAGGAAGACAAAATCATGTTTGCTTCCAACCTATTTAAGAATGCGGCTTTAGAATGGTGGAACACTATTCTCCAGTCTATGTGAAGTAACAGAGCCTACAATATGGAATGAACTGAGTTTAAGAATATGGTTGAAAGAAAATTATGTCCACCTAATGAAAAGGAAAAGATAGCTAATAAATTCTTAAACCTTAGAATGACTGGAGTAGACTGCAAGGGTTACACTACTGTATTCTTCGAATATGCTAGAATAGTGCCAACCCTAGCTTCACCAGAACCAGTATTAATCTCCCGTTACATCTGGGGATTAATCAGTGAGATTAGACATGTAGTCAAGGCAGCTAGATCACCAACCATAGAAGAAGCTGTAGAATTAGCAAATACCTTGACCGATGAATTGGTACGTACACAAGAAGAGAACCAGAGAAAGAACCTAGTCCAGAAACATACCCAGGAATTCCGCTATGAAAATTCCAGCCGTGGGAAGAATGTAGGTTCAAATTCTGCACCTTATTGTAAGGCTTGCAAGAAGAAGCATTCAGGAAGATGCTCTACATACTGCAACTTCTGCAAGATACCAGGACATAAGGAAGAAGACTGTAGGAAGAAACCCAGTAATGGAGTATGTTTCAACTGTGGAGAAAAAGGACATATCAAGCTAAACTGTCCGAAACTAGCTCTAGCCATGAACAACAAGACTACTAAGAATGCTAGGGCATTTGTTCTGACAGCTGAAGAAGCGAAGATGATTCCGGATGTGATTGCCGGTATGTTTTTAGATAATGATGTTTTTGCTAAAGTATTATTTGACTCTGGTGCGAACCAAAGTTTTATTAATACTTCATTTTGCAAAATTCTCAATCAACCATTAACTAAACTCCAACCAGAGTGTCTAGTTGAGACAGCAAATGGAGAAACCATTAAAATTTCTGAAATCTTGCAGGGAGCGAGAATAGAAATTCTAAACCATTAGGTTATTGCTAATTTTTACCCAATGAATCTGGCTGGATTTGATATTGTATTAGGAATGGATTGGTTGATAGCCAATAAAGCCAGTATTCTATGTGATCAAAAGTCATTACAAGTAAGTTCACCAAAGGGTGAAAAGATCACAATTAAAGGAAATAAGCCATCCAGACCCACGAAATTAATCTCTGTAATGAAAACCACAAGTTGTGCAAGAAAATGATCCCTAGTGTATGTGATTTCCATAATCATTAACACTAAAGGAAAAGTATTGAAAGATATTCCCGTGGTATCTCAATTCTCAGATGTATTTCCAGAAGAATTACCTGGACTACCGCCAGATAGGGAAGTTGAATTCAGAATCCATCTGCTACCAGGAACCGCACCAATTGCCAAGGCACCTTAGCGTTTGGCACCGGCAGAAATGAAAGAACTGAAGAAATAGTTGGACAAACTTTTGGAAAAAGGATTCGTACAGCCAAGTTCATCACCGTGGGGAGCACCAATCTTTTTTTGTCAAAAAGAAAGACGGATCAATGCGTATGTGCATTGATTACCGAGAATTGAATAAGGTCACGATTAAGAATCGGTACCCATTACCGAGAATCGATAATCTGTTCGATCAACTACAAGGAGCTCGATTCTTTTCTAAGATCGATTTACGCTCAGGATATCATCAATTAAAGATACAGGAAGAGGACATTCCTAAGACCGCCTTCAGAACAAGGTATGGCCATTATGAATTTACTGTCATGTCATTTGGTTTAACCAATGCCCCAGCCGCATTTATGGACATGATGAACCGAATATGTAAGCCATATTTGGATAAATTCATAATTGTCTTTATAGATGATATTCTCATTTACTCTAAGAATAAAGAGGAACATGCAGCGCATCTGCATACACTTTTAAATTTGCTGAGAAAAGAAAAGCTTTACGCTAAATTTTCGAAATGAGAATTTTGGTTAGAAGAAGTGCAATTTCTTGGCCATTTAGTTAATCATGAAGGGATTCATGTGGATTCCACAAAGATTAAAGCGATCACTAAATGAAAAGTCCACGAATCACCAACAGAAGTTAGAAGTTTTCTAGGACTAGCCGGTTATTATAGAAGGTTTATACGAGATTTTTCTAGAATAGTCATTCCCTTAACCAAGTTAACCTATAAGTCTGTTAAGTTTGAATGGGGACCAAAACAAGAAGAAGCCTTTATAATTCTTAAGGAAAGATTAACCAACGCACCCATACTAGCATTACCAGAAGGAACTGAAGACTTTGAAGTCTATTGTGACGCTTCTAAGTTAGGTTATGGATGTGTTTTGATGCAACGTCAAAAGGTTATAGCCTATGTGTCCAGACAACTTAAGAATCATGAAGAAAACAAATCAACCCATGGTTTAGAATTAGGAGCCATAATTTTTGCCCTTAAGATTTGGAGACACTATTTATATGGAAATAAATTTGTTATCTTCACTGATCATAAGAGTTTAAGGTACATTTTTGGGCAAAAAGAGCTGAATATGAGACAAAGACGCTGGATAGAATTTCTTAGTGATTATGATTGCAATATCCAGTATCATGCAGGAAAAGCTAATGTGGTAGCTGATGCTTTAAGTCAAAAGTATCATGAAAAGCCAAGAAAAGTACGTTCTCTTAAATTAAATCTGCAGATAGATTTAAATGAGCAAATTAGAGCCGTACAAGAATCAGTAATTAAGGACGATACTGAAAAATTGAAAGGTATGCTTAAGGAACTAGAACAAGGAACAGATGGAATTTGGAGATTCCATAAGAAAAAAATGTGGATACCTAAACTAGGAAACCTAAGCCACCAAATATTAGAAGAAGCCCATAAGTCTAAATCTACGATACATCCTGGAAGTGATAAGATGTATCAAGATTTAAGAAAGAATTTCTGGTGGATAGGAATGAAAAAGGATATAGCAGCTTATGTTGCTAAGTGTCTAACCTGTTCACAGCTTAAAGGTGAACATTAGAAACCCTCAGGTTTATTGCAGCCATTGGAAATGCCTGTATGGAAGTGGGAGTTGATAACAATGGACTTTGTTACCAAATTACCCAAGACACGAAAAGGTAATGATACAATCTGGGTGCTTATAGATAGGTTAACTAAGTCTGCTCATTTCCTACCAATGAAGGAAACATTCGGTATGGAACAGTTAGCCAAATTATATGTTAATGAAATAGTTTCATTACATGGAATTCCTTTATCAATTGTTTCTGATAAAGATAGCCGTTTTACTTCTCATTTCTAGACAAGTTTTCAAAAAACAATGGGAACCAACTTGAATCTAAGCACCGCTTATCATCCTCAAACGGGTGGACAAAGCGAGAGGACAATTCAGAAAATGGAAGATATGCTTAGAGCTTGTGTAATTGATTTCGGAGGAAATTGGGATGATCATCTACCATTAATAGAATTTTCTTATAATAACAGCTATCATACCAGTATAAATGCTCCACCTTTCAAATCACTATATGGACGAAAGTGCCGAACTCCAGTATGTTGGGCAGAGATTGGAGAAAAGCAATTGTCTGGACATGAAATCGTACAAGAAACTACAAACAAGATTATTCAAGTCAAGGAACAACTAAAAACAGCACGCGATAGACAAAAGAGTTATGCTAATAACAGGCGAAAGGCATTGGAGTTTCAAGAAGGAGACAAGGTGTTGTTAAAATTTTCTCCTTGGAAAGGAGTGGTAAGATTCATCAAGAGGGGAAAGCTAAGTCCCAGGTATGTTGGACCTTTTGAGATTATTAGAAGAATAGGGCCAGTAGCTTATCAGCTACAACTGCCAGAAGAAATGGAAGGATTACATAATGTATTTCATGTATGTAATCTCAAAAAGTGCTTAGCTGATGAATAATTAGTAGTACCTCTTAAGGATATAGAGGTAAATGAGAAGCTTAAGTTCGTAGAGAAGCCACTACAGATTGAAGACAGGAAAGTCAAGAATCTCAAGCACAAGAGATTAGTTCTAGTCAAAGTGAAATGGGATTCCAAGAGAGGGCCAGGATATACATGGGAGCTTGAGTCAGAAATGTAGAGGAAATATTCACACCTGTTCCAGTAGACCTCGAGGACGAGTTCTAAAACAAGGTGGGGAGGATATGACAACCCTCCTAAATTATTTCCGACACTACTAAAAATATTTAGAATATCCCTAAACGTCTTAAAATACTTCCCGTATACGTAAACTAGCCCTAAATACCTTTAATTTCATAAAAATAAAATAAAACCAAAATTCTTGTGGCGCTTGCGGGCCGCAAAGACTTTGTCTTCGGGTTACGCGGGGCGCGATAGCTCAAGACCAGGGCGCACCTGGTGACGCCAAGTGGCACAACGCGTGTGAAGGCTAGGGATCCGACTCAGCCAGGCTAGGCCCTACATACCCTACGTCGCGGGCCGCGAAGACCCTTGTGGTCTCGTTCGCAGGGCGGGAGGAACTCGAAATCAGCTCCTATAAATTGGGAGCATCGGCAGTCCATTTCCGATGTTCAAAACTCGAAATTCTCTCTCTATTTATGAATAGTAAACATAATATTCGGGCATAATACCCCCCAAATTAGCGAAGCTCTGCCTCGTTGTAAGTATTATAACCCTCGGTTACGTATTAGATACGCTGCCCGATTGATCTAGTGCTCTGTAACGTCTGTCGAGACTCTGCCCGACGTAGTCGTTGGAGTTCTGTCTCGGGGAGGGTATAACTAATGTAAATTAGGTTATTATACTAACTCGTGTACATTGCTTAATTTATTAGATTATAACCAGGAAATCACATTGAAAAACCTAAAGTAGCAATGTGAGTAATCTCCTTTTTGTAAACCTTTTGCAAACTGTTTTTACAAAACCTCAAATGTTTTACATTATGAGTAACAGTGATTGAGTATTTGTAATTCTACAATTATCGTAGGTATGTTGGGGTTTTGTATACAAAATTTGTTACTACACTGTGAGTAGTAACATGACCACAAGTCGGGTTGACAATACCGTGGGTGGTAATTAAAGTAAGAATTGAAAACAAATATAATTGCGAGATCGCCCTCAATACTGTAAAATGATAAAAACATATCTTGATTAAATTGGGATTCACTCACCAGTATTTCCCACTAATGATACGTGGTCGAAAACCGGTGCTTGTAATTGCTTAATTTGATGTTATTGCATAAGTTTTAGTTTCGAATAGCCTACTTTTGATTAGATATGTATTTTGCAGATCTAGCAGAGTTTAAGGAGCTTTTCGGAAGCTTTACGGGTCACCGGAGCGAAAACGGAACCACCGGGACGCGAAACGGGTCAACCGGACTCAAGAAATGGACGAAACAGAAAATCAGACATCTGGGCACCGTCGCCGACGCCCATATGGGCCGTCGCCAACGGTTGACACAACTTTCCGTCGCCAGAAATGTCCGTAGACAGCGAGATAAAGCGTCGGCCTCATTTGGAAATCCACACGCCGTCGCCGACGGACACATCCACCGTCGGCGACGGTCCTATGTTGCATACGCGAAAGTTGTTGATCTTGTTGACTTTTGACGAATAAAAACAGATTTGGACCATAAAGTCGGGGGTTACACATTGTTTTGAGTTTTTGAACTTGATCTTGGAGCCTAAACTAATCATTCATCTACCATTCCATCTCTAACATCCACAACAACCGAATCATTATCCATTGGATACAATCAATTCATCCATCCAAACCCTAGTTCTCCATATCATCAATCATCAATCCTACCACCATCATCCTTCACCAATCCATCATCATTCACCATTAATTCATCCATTAAAGCTTCAAGATGTCTTCACTCGCGTTCCAAACATCCGGTGATCAAGCTTCTTCAACCATGAGCGGCTAATCATCTCGGTTTCACCCCGGTGTAGGTAGTTGTTAATTCTAGGGTTTCAATTTGTTCTTGTTTCAACTTAGTGACAATTTGTGTTTGATTTTTGAAACTTTTGACAATAGTGTTACATTTGTTGCGAATTCGTAAATTGTGGAACGATGTTAAAAGTTATGACTTTGCGAAATGGTGATATGTAATTGTGCATTGTCATTGTTAGGATTTACTTGTGTTGATTACAAAGTGTCTTTTGTCCGTTCTTCGGGACGTTGATAGCTAGTAGCACCTAAGTCACGGTACACTAAATCCGTTAATCGAATGCATTTGAGTTGAATCTAAAACTTGTAGAAATCCTAGGTTAGCAATTACCGAAACCGGGTGTGATTCCTTTTTAATTATTATTGTTCTAGTATCCAAATTTCTTGCAATCGTTAATCTTTAGTTGTTAATCATTTTAATCAATTCACTTAGTTTAATTTCACATCTCTCTACTAAACAAAAATACAAAAATATATCATAGCAAGATTCATAATAGTGACACCTTTTCATAATTCAATCTAATTCATACGCAAACCACATACTCTTCGTGGTTCGACCCCTTACTACCACTAACTATCTGTTAAGGGTAATTTGGGCTTATAAATCTTATCTTTGACCGGAGCGCGACACTCCGATCAAATTTTGGCGCCGTTGCCGGGGAGTGCGTGCGCTTTGTGTTAGGATATTCTTTGAATTTGTGTGATTATCTGTTTAATTTGTTTAGCTTTCTTTTTGTACTTGTCTTTTTCCTTGTTACGCGGGTGTGTTACTTATGCAGGTTACAGGTAGTGCATGCATACGCGGAACTCCGGGAGGACTTCACCTTTAGTCTACGAACCGGAAATCGAACGAGTTGCAAGAAGAAACCTAGCAAGCCGGTTAGAAGCAACACTTGCTTCTAATCAAACCAACCAAACACCACAACATACACCATCCATTGAAACCGATTCAATGGCGAACCAAAACCAAAACCTTAACACGAACCAATTTCAATACCGAAGCAACTTAAATCACGCCCCAAATGTTCAACCTATGCCTCAAGAGCAACCGGGTGGTAACAACAACAATGGACCACCCACACCACCGTTTCAAAATCAAAATCACAATAACACCCAACAAACACCCCAACAACAAAACCTTCATAGACACAATTCCCTACCCATCAACCTAGATGACCGGAATGTCAATTCCGACCGTCGGGGAAATCGTGATCGCGGCAATCCCGCAACATCATAGTATCCCCCATCGTCCGAATTTTCTGTATGAACACTCACATGTTCCGGCGATTGATAACCGGGAACACTATACGGTTCATCATCGGGGTCAACGACCTCCACGGGGAGTGAATGATCATTTCAGGCCGGTTGTCACCGAGAATGACTCACCAATCGTTTGTGAGAGGAGGATGTTTGATTGTAAACCACATCACATCAACATACTTCCTCATTTTAATGGAAGATCTAATAACGAACCATACACACATCTGACAGAGTTTTCTTCCATCTGCGGCATATAGGGGGGCATAACTTTGCACTAGATGAGGTTAAACTTCGTTTGTTCCAATTCTCATTGAAAGACAAAGCGAAGCAATGGTTCCTTATACTCCCGGCCAATAGCATCTGCACATGGGGAGAAATGCAACAAGCTTTTCTAGATGAATACTATTCTATGGCGAAGACCGATGATGCTCGTGATGAAATTAGGTCTTTTCGCCAATTATCGGGTGAGCCGTTGCATGAAGCTTTTACAGGATTCAAAGAAATGATGCGGAGATGCCCACATCATCAAATTGAGAAGTGGGAATTGGTGAAGTGTTTTGTGCGAGGGTTGGATGACACAACATGGAATCGTCTCGAGTCGACAAGTAACGGGACTCTTTTGAGCAACCATGAAGACGACGATTGGGAATTCTTGGAACGAATGAGTAAACGTTCAAAAGAGAAAGAGTCGGCCGATCGAGCCAAGAAACATCCTATTTCCCGTTCACTTCCCGATCTTGACTCTAAAGATCGGATTTCCACATTAGAACGGGAAATGGCTCGAATGAAGAAAAAGGAAGTAAATTCGGTTCAATTCGAGGTATGTGAAAGTTGTGGGGATATTGGGCATACCACCGAGCAATGTCCAACGGGGTCGAGTGGCTACACCGAAGAAGTCAACCAAGTGTATGGAGATAGGAAGCAATATGATATGAACTCCAACACTTACCATCCGGGGTTGAGAAATCACCCTAATTTCCGATATGGTAATGCCTCAAATCAAATGAACCCGAATTTTCAATCGGGGAATCAAGGTGGTCAAGGAGGATCTTCATATAACAATCGACAAGGTGGTTACCAAAGGAATTACAACCAAGGTGGTAACCAAGGCTATCAAAATCGTGAAGGTAATTACCAACGTGGTTACAACCAAAGTGGAAATGGGGGCAATTCTTCTAACTCTCAAAGTGACGACCCGTTCAATTCCAAAATGGACGCTCTCATGAATGCTATGACTACCCTTACAACCGAAGTAAGGAAAGAATTTGAAGTGCGGGATAAATCTCATAAAGCGTTGGAGAAGCAAGTGGGGCAACTTGCTCAAGAGATGGCTCAAATTCGTGGAAGTGGAGGAGGACTTCCAAGCGATACCACAGTGAACCCTAAGCATCAAGGGTCGAACTCGAAAAATATACGTGAGGTACCAATAAATAAAATTTCTTTACGTAGTGGTCGAGTCATAGATAGTGGTGTCGAGCCACCACCACCCGAGTTTGTTGAAGGGGTGGTGGAAGATGCGAGTGATGATGAAGGTAAAAATGGTCAAACGGGTCCAAAGAAAAATGACGTTAAAATTAATAATACTACACCCGTTGTGACCATTCCCGTCCCAAAAGCTAAGGAAAAGGGTGTGGAGGTTAATACCGCCCCTTATCCTGAAGCCTTGTTGGGACCATCTAAGAAAGTGGTAAACAAACGAGGCCCACAACAAGAAGAGATGTGGGAAATTTTTAAACAAGTCAAAATCAACTTACCACTCTTAGATGCAATTAAGCAAGTACCTTCATATGCTAAATACTTGAAAGATTTATTCACACAAAAGCGAACTCACAAGTTTCCTAAGAAACTTGATTTAACCGAAAATGTGAGTTCGATTCTTTCGGGTGCACTTCCACCAAAACTTCAAGATCCGGGAGCGCCCATTATTTCAATACAAGTTGGGGAATTCAAAATGACACGGGCACTTTTGGATCTTGGGGCAAGTGTGAGTATCTTGCCGGGTAGTTTATATGACCATTATGACTTTGGTCCACTTCAAGTGTCTAACACCATCGTGGTGTTAGCCGACTTGACCCCTAAACTACCCCGTGGGATAGTCACGGATGTAATAGTCAAGGTCGAGGACTTTTACTATCCGGTGGACTTTCTTGTATTAGATTATGTCTCTTTGGACTGAACCAAGCAACCAACGGTGATCCTCGGTCGACCATTCTTGGCAACATCGAATGCCCAAATTAATTGCAAATCGGGCACGGTCGACATGACTTTTGGTAACCGTCGGTTGCGGTTAAATGTATTTTCGGGATTAACGGATCCTCTAGTTAGCGATGAATGCTACATGGCGGACATTGTTGACGAGTGTATACCTCTATGTGACACTAGTGTCGAAGAGGAAAACACAATAGAGGAATGTTTCATGTTTGACAGGTTGCAAGGAGAAACAAATCGGAGCATGGATGAAGAGATGAAAGAATTGGAGGTTATGGCGGCAAAAGAAGGAAGGCCCACTTGGACGCATCAAGTGGAAAGTCTTCCGGAAAGCATCGACACGAAGTTGAAGCCGTCATTAGAAGAACCTCCGGTACTAGAGTTGAAGGTGCTACCCAAGCATCTTAAATATGCTTATGTGGGTGAAGGTAGCACGCTCCCGGTAATTATTGCATCCAATTTGACCGGGGAGCAAGAAGAGAAGTTGATGAAAATTTTGGTCACTCATAGAGCCGCTATCGGGTGGACCATTACAGATTTGAAGGGAATTAGTCCCTCGGTAGTGATGCACAAGATCATCACTGAAGATGGCATGAATCCTTCTCGTGACACGCAACGGAGATTAAATCCAAACATGCGAGAAGTTGTCAAGAAGGAGGTATTGAAGTGGCTAGATGCGGGTATTATATACCCTATCTCGGAACACAAACAGTTCCGAAGAAGGCGGGTATTCAAGTCGTCACAAATGACGCAGGTGAAGAGGTCGCCACTCGGCCGGTAACCGGGTGGCATATTTGTATTGACTATAGGAAGTTAAATGCTGCAACTTCCAAAGATCATTTCCCTTTACCATTTATAGACCAAATTATTGAGAAATTAGCCGGACAAAAATTTTATTGTTTTCTGGATGGTTATTCCGGATACAATCAAATTGCTATACATCCGGAAGACCAAGCAAAGACTACTTTTACTTGTCCATACGGTACTTTCGCATTTAGGCGAATGCCCTTTGGACTTTGTAATGCCCCCGCCACCTTTCAAAGGTGTATGACGAGTATCTTTTCAGATATGGTGGGGGAGTCTTTGGAAATCTTCATGGATGATTTCTCAATATTTGGACCGTCACTTGATACATGCCTTGACCAACTCGAAAAAGTTTTGCAAAGATGTGTTGAGAAAAATCTGGTTTTGAGTTGGGAAAAGAGCCATTTTATGGTTCAAGAAGGGATTGTGTTGGGGCATGTCGTCTCAAGTCGTGGGATTGAGGTGGATAGAGCAAAGGTGCAAGTCATATCCACTTTGCCTTATCCTACAAGTGTTAAGGGTGTTCGGTCGTTTTTGGGACACGCGGGGTTTTATAGGAGGTTCATAAAAGGCTTTAGTGATATAACAAAACCTCTATGCAATTTGTTGTTAAAAGATAAAACATTTGATTTTGATAAAAATTGCCAAAACGCCTTTAACATTTTGAAGAAGAAGTTGGTTGAGGCCCCAATCTTGCAATCACCGAATTGGTCTTTACCATTCGAAATTATGTGTGATGCAAGTGATTATGCGGTGGGGGCCGTATTGGGTCAAAGGGTAGACAAGAAACTGGTTGCCATTTACTACGCAAGTAAGACTCTCTCGGACGCACAATTAAATTATACAACTACCGAGAAAGAGCTACTTGCGGTGGTATATGCGTTGGATAAATTTCGCGCTTATATATGGGGTACTAAGGTCATTATTTATTCTGACCATTCTACAGTTAGGTATCTCATGGACAAGAAGGATGCAAAGCCGAGATTAATCCGATGGGTTCTGTTGTTACAAGAGTTCGATTTGGAGATACAGGACAAAAAGGGTACCGAGAATGTTGTGGCGGACCATTTGTCCCGGTTGATGGTTGAAGAGGATCCTACAACTGTAGAGATCAATGAGTCGTTTCCTGATGAGCACATTATGAAATTAGATAAGTTACCTTGGTATGCTAACATTGTGAATTATCTTGTTACAGGTGACTTACCGGCACATTGGGATAGACGGAAGAGGCAACACTTCATGTCTCAAATCAAGTATTACCGGTTAGAAGAACCGCACTTGTGGAAGGAGTGTGCGGACCAAGTGATAAGAAGATGCATAGATGATGAGGAAATTCCAAGCGTGTTGCAGCATCTACATTCATTTGCGTGTGGTGGCCATTTTAGTGGCCACAAAACGGGTCATAAAGTGTTAAATAGTGGTCTTTATTGGCCAACTATTTTTAAAGATGCTAATGAGTTTTCAAAGAATTGCATAGAGTGCCAGAAAATAGGGGGTATTTCAAAAAGAGATGAGATGCCCATGCAACCAATCCTTGTAGTCGATGTTTTCGATGTTTGGGGTATTGATTTCATGGGCCCATTCCCCAATTCCTGTGGCAATTTGTATATCTTGGTGGCCGTTGACTATGTGTCAAAGTGGGTTGAAGCAATAGCCACCAAGACGAACGACCATTCCGTAGTGTGTAATTTTGTTCAAACCAATATTTTCTCAAGGTTTGGGATTCCTCGTGTCATCATAAGTGATGGAGGATCTCATTTCAAAAAATTTCGGTTTGGAAAACTTCTAAAACGGTTTGGTGTTGACCATAGGATTGCTACCCCCTATCACCCGCAAACAAGCGGGCAAGTTGAGGTGTCAAATAGGCAAATCAAAGAGATTTTGCAAAAGACCGTGCGGGCGGACCGTAAGGATTGGTCAATTAAATTGAACGATGCTTTATTGGCCTACCGTACGACACATAAGACACCTATTGGCACTACACCTTACCGGTTGGTTTATGGTAAAAATTGTCATTTACCGGTGGAACTTGTGCACAAATCGTTATGGGCTATTAAAGAAGTTAATGTTCAATATGACGATGCAGGTAAGGAAAGGAAACTCAAGCTATGTGAGTTGGAGGAGCTAAGGGAAATGGCATATGAATGCGCATCTAAATACAAGGACGGGATGAAGAAGGCGCATGATGCCAAGTTGAAAAAGAAAGAGTTCGGGGTGGGGCAAAAGGTGTGGCTCTACAATTCGAAACTCAAATTCTTTCCCGGAAAGCTCCGAAGCAAATGGATGGGACCCTATGTGATCACCCGGGTCGGACAATTGGGTGATGTTACAATCGAGGACCCGAAGGATGGGATACGGTAAACGGTTAATGGTCACCGACTAAAACTGTTCCTTGACGGTAACGGAAAAGTGGACGAAAACAAGGAATTGGTGAGCTTTGTGGTAAGCACACCGATTTACAAGGTCGACTAACAAGGACCGGTAACATTTTGTGTAAAGTTATGTACAAATTATTTATTTGTTTGTGTGTTTTTGTGTTAATCGTTTCGTTTCATACTAATCTCGCTTGAGTGTGTGAAGTCCGGACATCATAAAACGGGTCATGAAGACACAAGGTATGTTTTTAGGCTTTGTTATGTGCATTGAGGACAATACACGAATTTTCGGGGGGTGGTAGGGCCG
Source organism: Helianthus tuberosus (assembly GCA_030545235.1). NCBI lineage: Eukaryota > Viridiplantae > Streptophyta > Magnoliopsida > Asterales > Asteraceae > Helianthus > Helianthus tuberosus. The sequence goes on from JARYGA010006924.1 coordinate 162,892, forward strand.
TTAACGGTTTTCGTTTTTTTTTAAAAAAAAATTTAACTTATAAAAATTTACAAAAAGATTTTTTAGAATTTTTAGGATTTTTAAATGTATATAGGCCCTTTATTAAAAATTCATAAAATTCTCTCTATTTTTTCAAAAAAAAAATTTGAAAAATATAAAAATCGATTTTCGGAGAACCGTCGCCGACGGTGGGTCTTCTAGTCGCCTACGGTCTTTCTAAGTTGTCTGTCGCCCAATTTTGACCGTAGACAGCTACATAAGCCGTCGGCCCGCATTACAATTACACTAACCGTCGCCGACGGCATGTATGACCGTCGCCGACGGTCGCTCTAAATTGCTCCGACGCTGAACCGGGTTAAGAGCCAAGGATCGAACCCAAAACTATTTCTCACCGCCAAACTTGTCTCAAAACTCAATTTTAACTTAATATGTGACCTAAATTCCATGTCACAACAGTTACACATTCAATTAACCCCAACTGATCAGAGCCATACGTTATTCTTCTCTCATTGTTCTTCATCTTCTTCACAAACACCTTCAAGAACCCTAATCTTCCTCTTCTTGTAACTCTCTCAATTCTCAGCCAAATCTTTTGATTCTTGAGCCTAAAGTGTGTAGTTTTTCAAGAGGAACAAAACCCCCATAACGATTTCCATCAATTCTTGCTCGTTTGCAAGATTTCTGGGTGTGAGTTTTTAGGGTTTTGAAGAGTGTTCATCCAAATCTTTTGCATTGCACTTTTTCTTAGTTCTTCGTGTTTATCTACACTCAAGGTATGAAATTTCAGTAAATTTATGCATGATTGTTATGTACATTGTTGATTTCTTTCGAAATTTTAAGCCTAGTGTTTAAGAGTAGATTGTTTATCATAATGTATGATGTTTTAGCATAAATTCAAGAATGTTGGTTTGATTTGGGTGGGTTTTGAGCATACTTTAGTCTTGGTGATGTGATTACACTAGACTTTTGCATGATTGAGCATAATGTGATGTTGAATATTGTTGAAACCATGAAATTTTGCGAAAATCTTATGAATAAACATGTTTAATTGATATAGATGATAAGATGTGCGCCTTTGGAAGTTTAAAAAGGCGATTTTACATCTAATTATTAATAAAGATTCAACATTGCATCTTATGTTCAAAGTTTGAGATTGGTTGAAGATTTTGGGGTGTGCTAATTGTTCTTTATTGTCTTTGGATTGTAGATATGTCTGGAAGAAGCAAGAAAGCAAAGACCTCCGGTCAAGGTTCATCTTCAGGAGCCGGTTCAGGCTCAGGGATATATCAAAGGCGTTGGGAACAACTAAGCAATGTAAATGAAGGTGATGGGCAATTGATTCGACAAGATTGGGATTGGGAAGAGGCAAAGAATAGTCAGTCAGCTTTAGTTTGGAAAGACGAGAAAACAAAGGCTCTTTCACGGTACAAAAATAAGAGGCTAGAAGCTAAGATGTGGAAGATGAAGATGGTTACGGGTGTTTCAAAACCCGTACCCGAACGGGCAGTATGTGAGCGTATAGTAGATGTCGAGGAGTTTCGGAAGATCGGCATACTGCAGAGGTTTGAAAAGCTTGGTTAGGAACGGGTGATTGCCTGGTGTGATGATATCACCACTCGAGTATATTTGGGGGCAGTTTGTGAATGGCTGTCGACTCTCCGTTTCGAAAATTTCGATAGGCCGGCTAATAGGTGGAAATTGATTGGTAACATTGGAAAAATTCAAATGATCATGTCCTTCGAGCATATGAATGCTATTGCGAGATTTGACTCGCTTGGGGTCGAAGCTTATGACTACTATGGGTATGATCAATTTTTGGATAACAAGAAAAACGACGCTGATCCCGCGAGGCTTTTAGAGGACACACTACCGGGTTCTGGGGGTACAAGTGATTCAAGAACCCATTTGTCTTTGATGGGAAAGATACTCCAAGGTATCGCGTTAGAGAACATTATGGTACGGTTCGGAGACCGTGGAACGGTGAAGGCACCCGACTGTCGGGTTTTGCATGCATTGTTATATGGGACGCCCAAGCTCTCGTGGCGTCAAATTGTTATGATCAACACATGGGATACACAGGAATCGTTTAAACGAAAGATGATTCCCTATGCAAGGTTGATTAGCGCCATGATTCTCCAACAGAATGCCTTAACTCCGGAGTCGTTATGGGTGTCTAAACCCATTGATCAGTTCAACTTCACCTCTATAAGGCGACATTGGAAGATAACCGTGAAAGCTTTTGGGCATCTGCAAACGGTTGAAGATGAACAAGGAGATCGTTACCGATTCAATGATAAAGAGGGTGATGAAGAGGGTGACGAAGAAGAAGAAGAAGAAGGCGGTGAGGAGATGCCTGATGTTGAGGAGGAGACGGATCCTTCTGGTCCGCGGGGACCGAGGCAAAGGTATAGGAGGAAGCATCGGGAGATTTCTGCCAATGTGGCAGACTTTGTGAACGAAAGGAAGATACTGTCGTACCGATTGTGGACCCGTGGAAATCAAGCGGTCTACGACAATGTGTCGGCGGGTATTGGAGAAGCAAGAGAATACCATGCTAGTAGGAGCAAATGGGAAGAGGCGCAAGGGGCGTACTCGCAGCAACAATGGGGTTTTCAAGCATCTTTCCGCGAGAGGGTGGAAAAGCAGTTGGAGGAACAGCAGCTACAACATGCGTTACAACAGTCACAAATGGAACGGATGACACAGTTGCAAGAGGAAGAAAGGGCCCATAGACGGGCATGGGAAGAAGATGAGGCTAGGCGCCAAACCGCACAAAGAGAGTTGGACCAACGCCGATGGGGAGCGTTGGCTTTCTCTAACCAAATGGCGATTAATAACTTCAAGGTTCTCCATGATCAGGAGTGCCATCAAAGAGATTATCAAGCCGGTCTTCCATATGTTGAACACTCGGGGTGGACCGATTACCCCAATATTCCTCATCCGCAAGGGCCATCCGATCCAACCCCTCATTGGCCCGAGGCAGTCGGCTCAAGTTTCATTCCACTTCCGTACCAACCGCCGCCACAAGGAGAGTCGAGCCCGCTAGATAACTACAGGGATATGCTTGAGGCCCTCACTGGTTATCCGTACCAGCCGAACCCGCCAGTGAACCCTAATGAGAGATATCAGCAGTAGAGGCGAGGTATGTCGTTTGTTGTTGTTGTTGTATATTATTTTATTTTTGTTATTTAAATTCTCGCCTAGTTAAATGAACGTTGTGGGTGTGTTCCCTATATAACCCTCACGAGACCTCTCGTCCTCCCAAGCTATTGGGGGGGTTTAAAAGGGCTTGTTGCATAAGCTAAATGCAACCGTGATTCCTACGAAAGTGAGTTAGGTTTGTTGTTGTTGTAATTTATTTTCCACATAAATCAAAGTGAAATAACGTATAGCTTGGTAATATTTTCATAAAAGTGGTAGAACTAGGTAACTAACAAATTTTAATGGTTGTGAGAAGCATGCTTCTACACAAAGGTTAAAGATTTGTAGGTACATTTGGTTCGTGAGACAACCGCTTTCATGAAGAGGAGAGGAGCATACGAAGAATGAGCTCACAAACCAGGTGCATACGTTTCTTTTTACTTTTGATCTTTAGATTAGCAAATAAGTGGAATGTATCTTGTATATTTTGTTTCTGGGGTGAAATTTTGGGGAGATTAGCCGTGTCACATCCCTTGTGCATTTAATACTCTAGTTCTTACACATTGAGGACAATATGTACCTAAAGTGTGGGGATGGGGGAGTAGTAAAATTTTAGATTTTGAAACGTTCATTTAAATACTACACATTGAGGACAATGTTCACCTCAAGTGTGGGGATGGGGGAAAATTTCAAAAAAATTTCAAAAATGTCTTGTTTCAAAAGCGATCTCAAAAGCATAAGTAACTAAGTCAACGAGGGATGTCACAACCCATTTGGTCTTTTGTCATGGTCAAGTTCAAATTAATAAGCATAACAGGTATTTAGCGGGTGGTTATTTGGGAATAATTCGCCTAAGGAACTAGCATTTGATGCATATCACATACCATACCCTTATACGTGAGGTTGAGCCACTTTTACATCATAGATTTACATTTACATGTTTCTTTGTTTGAGTGGACCATTAGTCGCGTATTGTAGAACTTGCAACTTTTGATACGTTTGAGACCATAGACCGAATACAAGCACGAGAATGATTAAGGCATTAGGTAAACCTTTTCCTTTTACACCATTTTTATATCCTTACCCAAAAATTATCCCCTAGTAGCCAATTTTGAGCCTAATCCCTTCGTTTGATCACCCTTTAGCCACTAACCTTAAAACCTTTTTCTTTAAACCCGTGTGATGGAAATTCGATCATAATAGCAAAGTTTGTATAGTTGTATTTGTTTGTTTCGAAAAAAAAATTATAAAAAAAAAAGAAAATCGTTGAGAAAAGAACAGAAAGAGGTGTTCTTAGTTTGAGAAATAAAAGGCATGATTGTTGCTTTCTAGTTTGAGTATAGTTATTCGATTTATGGTTGTTGAATAAAAGGCGAACATCATTGCCTTACAAGTGAAGTATAGTTTAGTGTGTAGCTTAGTTGTTTTGTAATAAAGATCGAATTTTCATCACCTTAGCCACTTTAAAATATCCTATTCCATACCCTTAGCCTAGCCCCATTACAACCCTTACAAAGACCTTATGACTTGTGGCTAGTATTCATGATCAGTGGTGGAGAATGATTGAGTTGCAAGCCTATGCGGGCACGTGTTCTAATAGATTTTGAGTGATTACCTAAAAAGTGCTAATTCATTATCTAATTAGCCAAAATATAAGCCGAGTGGAGAGAACATTGTGAGGGATGTGCATAATTTGTTAGTTTTACGGGCGGGTTAATCTTGGATAACCATTATTATATGTGATTATTCACTTAACCGGTAAATATGTGAAAATTGTAAAAGATTTGAACTTTTGCATGACAATAGACCTTAACCTTTGTCTCGGGAATGGGAAGTGTATTCGTTGTTCGACCACGTGAAAGTGAAAAATTAGATTTGCTTGAGGGCAAGCAAAAGACAAGTGTGGGGATGTGATACATGGTCGAAAACCGGTGCTTGTAATTGCTTAATTTGATGTTATTGCATAAGTTTTAGTTTCGAATAGCCTACTTTTGATTAGATATGTATTTTGCAGATCTAGCAGAGTTTAAGGAGCTTTTCGGAAGCTTTACGGGTCACCGGAGCGAAAACGGAACCACCGGGACGCAAAACGGGTCAACCGGACTCAAGAAATGGACGAAACAGAAAATCAGACATATGGGCACCGTCGCCGACGCCCATATGGGCCGTCGCCAACGGTTGACACAACTTTTCGTCGCCAGAATTGTCCGTAGACAGCGAGATAAAGCGTCGGCCTCATTTGGAAATCCACACGCCGTCGCCGACGGACACATCCACCGTCGGCGACGGTCCTATGTTGCATACGCGAAAGTTGTTGATCTTGTTGACTTTTGACGAATAAAAACAGATTTGGACCATAAAGTCGGGGGTTACAGATTGTTTTGAGTTTTTGAACTTGATCTTGGAGCCTAAACTAATCATTCATCTACCATTCCATCTCTAACATCCACAACAACCGAATCATTATCCATTGGATACAATCAATTCATCCATCCAAACCCCAGTTCTCCATATCATCAATCATCAATCCTACCACCATCATCCTTCACCAATCCATCATCATTCACCATTAATTCATCCATTAAAGCTTCAAGATGTCTTCACTCGCGTTCCAAACATCCGGTGATCAAGCTTCTTCAACCATGAGCGGCTAATCATCTCGGTTTCACCCTGGTGTAGGTAGTTGTTAATTCTAGGGTTTCAATTTGTTCTTGTTTCAACTTAGTGACAATTTGTGTTTGATTTTTGAAACTTTTGACAATAGTGTTACATTTGTTGCGAATTCGTAAATTGTGGAACGATGTTAAAAGTTATGACTTTGCGAAATGGTGATATGTAATTGTGCATTGTCATTGTTAGGATTTACTTGTGTTGATTACAAAGTGTCTTTTTGTCCGTTCTTCGGGACGTTGATAGCTAGTAGCACCTAAGTCACGGTACACTAAATCCGTTAATCGAATGCATTTGAGTTGAATCTAAAACTTGTAGAAATCCTAAGTTAGCAATTACCGAAACCGGGTGTGATTCCTTTTTAATTATTATTTTTCTAGTATCCAAATTTCTTGCAATCGTTAATCTTTAGTTGTTAATCATTTTAATCAATTCACTTAGTTTAATTTCACATCTCTCTACTAAACAAAAATACAAAAATATATCATAGCAAGCTTCATAATAGTGACACCTTTTCATAATTCAATCTAATCCATACGCAAACCACATACTCTTCGTGGTTCGACCCCTTACTACCACTAACTATCTGTTAAGGGTAATTTGGGCTTATAAATCTTATCTTTGACCGGAGCGCGACACTCTGATCAACTGATAAAAAAATTTTAAACGTGTTTCAGGTAACAAATGTGAAAGCCAAATAGAAGTCAGCTGGACAGCACTGAAGGCCTGGAAAATGTGGCTATAAAAGTTACCTAAATAAAGAAGATATTTTATTTAAATAAAATAGGGTTTATCCCTATAAACATGTTTGTAATGGAAACTTGTGTCTTACCCATGTGTTTATTATTATAAAAATGTGGTATTTTACTCTAATAAAATATTTCCTAACTACGATCCTGATGTAAATTCCGCTGCCAAAATGATAAACCACTATACCACTGAATCTGAGCTCGCGGCCACTCGTTCCCTGGAGTCAGGGGTCGGGGGTTGCGACATTAATAATCAAAACCAATTTTTCGGTCCATTCCGACACACTTTCAAACAAACAAATTGACAAATTTCTTAGCAAGCTTCATAATTAAAGTAACAACATCTAAAATCAATCACATCCATACGCAAACCACAAACTCTTCGTGGTTCGACCCCCTACTACCACTAACGCAATGTTAAGGGTAATTTGGGACTATAAATATTATCTTTGACCGGAGCGCGACACTCCGATAAAATTTTGGCGCCGTTTTCAGGGAGTTCGTGCGCTTTGTGTTTGGATATAGTTGATTTTCGTGATTATCTGTTTAAGGTGTTTGTTTCTTTTTGCGACCTTCTCTATTTTCTTGTTACGCAGGTGTGTTACTTGTGTAGGTTACAGGTAGTGCGTGCATACAAGGAATTCCAGGAGAACCTCACCGTTAGTGTTCGAACCGAAGATCGAGCGGGTAGTTAGAAGGAATTTAGCCAACCAGTTGGAAGCAACTCTTGCTTCTGGCCCACTCAACACCCATCCACCATATTCACAATCCATTGAACCTAGTTCAGTGGATCCTCAAAATTCAAACCAACCCAATAACCAAACCCAATTTCAATATCGAGAAAACCTTTGATCCAACCAAGACCTTCAGCATGACCAACCAATCGGTGGTAACAACTCGAAACCACAAACACCACCATTCCAAAACCGTGGTCAAAACCATAACAATCAACGAACACCCACACCTCCACATTAAAACCCGAATAGACAAAACCCATTACCACCCAACATCAACAACCAAAACGTTAACCCCAACCGTGGAGTTAACCAAAATCATGGCAATCCCGCGAATGAAGATTAATTCCTCAATCTAGATGATTCCGATAATGAACCATTTAGTATTCTCGGTTATCTATCACCGGAACATGTGAGTATTCACTCAGAATACTCGGATGACGGGAGAAATTATGACAAGAGGGTTGATGATGACATATCAGGAGATGTCAATGCAGAGAATCTTTACAATGCACGGGGATTTGAGAATGAGGAGTTCGGCTACCAAAACGCCAACTATGTGGGAAACAACGAGGGTTATGGATACGGATACGGATATGGCCGAAACGACGGGTATGGTAACAACCGCCAACCACGAAACAACAACCAAAGGAACCGGGATGATATTTATTACAACAACAATAATGCTAAGCGTAACCGGATTCCCCAATTTGTGGGTGGTGGAAACCAAGGTGGTGATAGAGGAGGTGATCGAAGGGGGAATCGAAGACCGGGAGATCAAGAGGTTAATGGTCCACGCCGGCATCTGCAACAAGCTCCAAGGGGTGTGAATGGTCGATTTAGACCAGTGGTCACTGAAAATGACTCACCTATTGTTCCCCCACCTTGAAGAGTGAGGTCTTTTGAATGCAAGCCCAACTATATCAACATCCTACCTCACTTCAACGGTAGAACACAAGAGGAGCCATACACTCACTTGGCGGAATTTTCCGCTATATGTGGCATGATAGGAGGCGTGATTTTGAGATAGAGGAAGTGAATTTGAGGCTATTTCAATTCTCGGTAAAGGATAAAGCAAATCAATGGTTCCTCACACTTCCAGCGAATAGCATTCGCACATGGGCCGAGATGTAACAACCATTTCTCGACGAGTACCACTCGATAGCAAAGACCGATGATGCACGGGATGAAATTCTGTCGTTTCAACAACTATCGGGAAAGTTACTGTTGGTGCATGCGTCTGTCGACTTCGTCTTGTATCGAGTCTTATAGGTATATAGATAGATCAGGGCACGTTATACGAGAAAAATGTCAAATATAGGTAAAAAGGTAATTTCGCACAAAATTACTATTTCGTGTGAAATGTGATTTCGCTTGAGCCTGTTCAAATGAAATTACTTTGCCTATATATAGTTGCCTGGTCTGTGTCATTTAAAACGAAATTAGATTCCGGTTTGAGAGCCGAAGTGCTGCCGAAGTGTCTACTCGCTGTAAAACTTTGTCAAATCAATCTAAAGACAGTTTAAAGTGTATATCTTGTTGAATTGAACTCAATACGTCTGTTTCCGCCTTTCGTATTGAGAAAAACTCTTATGATCGACTCGTTTGGGTCAGAAAACGATCCTACAAGTGGTATTAGAGCTCAGGATGAAGAATTCTTACCAATTCAGCTGAAAATCTGATTTCCACACCTTCTTTTTCAAAATTAAACTTGTTTTCACGGTCAAAATTTCTTGAATTTCACACATTATACGCGCAATAGTGTTTTAACAAACCCTTGAAAGTTTCAGATCTTAAAACGGCTTAAAACCTGATCAATTTTAACAAAAACAGCTCGAGATGATAACATCAGCAGTATTTCGCACGAAATAAGCGTTATTTCGCACCAATTTGGTATTTCGCTTGGGAATTTCGTACGAAATTAGTCTTTCGCTTGAGTATTTCGTACGAAATTAGTATTTCGTTTAAGTATTTCGTACGAAATTAGTTGATTTCGCTTGAAACCTGATTTCGTTTGGTAATTTCGCACGAAATTACCTATTTGGGAAGCTCTTCGAATTAAGTTTGAGGGAAGTGAGAAAATGATCAAGAGTAAAAAATCAATGCTGAAGAAAGAATTTGATTTATTTTCAAGTTTGCCAGGAGAAGATACAAAGAAATTGATCGAAAGATATTGTCACTTACTACGGTCAATGTCATTGTTAAACATCAACAAAGATCGTGAGGAATGGGTAGAAAAATTAGCTGATGCTTTACCTCAGAAAGAATGGGGTACCTATCTAATGATCTTAAAAAATACTGGAGAATATGATGGCTTGACAATTTCTCAGTTCATCGAAAAGATTGAAGGACAAGATCTTGAGCAAAAAAAGATTGCTAGAATGAACAATCCAAGTCCACAACAAGATGTGAAAATGTACTTCAAAGGAAGTATTCAAAATGTCGAAGCAAGTCCTAAAATCCAAACTGCTTTTAGTGTCGAAAATTCATCTGAATCAATCAATCAATGCTCAAACAGCAGCAGCAGTGGATTATCCTCATATCCGAGTGTTAATCCAAAAGCTTCAAGCTCAAGTCATCAAATTCAAAGCTCAAACAGCAACAATGGTCATGTCTTAAATTGCAACATCGCATTGCATCTTCAGAATGGTCAAAATTTTTCTAAAGAAGTTGTCAAAAATCATATGGCATTACTTGTTATAGTATTGGAATCATATGAAGGATTGGTTACAGGAAGGATCGGAAATCCTATGTTAACGAAAGAGGATTATGATCAGATAGATGCTGAAGAAATGGAGCTGATGGATATAAAGTGGTGTTTAGCGAGTGTGTTGAGGAGAGCTGAAAAGTTTAAAATGATTACACGAAGAGATGATTTCTTGGATGCAAAAGTTTCTACTTTGGGTTTTGATAAATCTAAAGTTACTTGTTTTCGATGCAGGGAGAAAGGTCATTTCAAGAGGGAATGTACCAATCGAGAAGCAAGTGGAGCAAAGAATCCGTTTGGAGGAAATGATTATTATCAAAATGCCATATATCAACAAATTGCTCATCAGCCTTATCAACAAAAAGAACCACAAACTGCACATGCTATAATCATCGAAGATGCAAATAAGAAAGCTTATTATGGCATAATTGATCAAGATGATGAAAAAGTGGTGAAGGTTTCAGTTGGGACAAATACATTCTGCCTGATTCAAAAGTAGCAGCTCTTATTGCACAAATAGTTCAAGAGCCAGATTTAATGACAGAATGGACGAAAGCGTTTGCCAGTGATGAGAAAAGACAATATGAAGAGTTTGTTTCTTCAGATGAAAGTTCAGAACAAACACAAGTGTTTGATCAATCATCAACTGAGGAGAAAGATGATAAATTGAGTGAGCAAGACAAGATGAAAGAAAATTTACTGTTCAATCTCAATTATGTGAAAGAATCGTATGATGTGTTGAATAGAACGGTAACTAGTCTTCAAAAGACGAATTCTGAAAGAGAAGATGCTTTAACTATGATGAATGCAGTGATGAAGACAAAGCAAAAAGCCATTAATCATTATATTGAAGAATGCGTTAAGCTGAAGAAAGAGTTGGAGACAGAAAGGATTGAAAACGAAAGAATCAGACGTTTGCTGCAAAGTTATTCAAGTTCTGATTATTTGATTGATGGAATTTATCCAACTGTTGTAGGTTTTGAAGCATTTCAAGACAAGAAGCCTGAAGAAAAGGATACTGGTAAGAAACAAAGTGCAAATTATAACAAGTGTCCGCCTCCGATCTGGGAAGGTTATTCTCCCAGAAAACCAAATGAGGAGCAACTCCAAAAGGCTGTCAATATAAAGTAAAAATCCGAAACAACTGGTGAGTTGCCAGAAAACATTGATGTCACGTTCACATCGTCTGACACTGATCATGAGTCTGAGTTAATAAAGAAAGTGGTCGATCACGTGTTGGATAAGGATGAGGAGTCGGAGTCAAAGTCGGAGTCCAAAAGTTCGAGTTCATCATCAGTTGACAGTCCAAAGTCGTTGGTCAAACGGGTTTACAATAAAGAGTTTCTGTTATCAAAATCTAATTTGAATGACGAACCAATCAAAGTGGCATATACTTTAAATGATTCAGACAAATTATATTCTGATGAGGAATTTCCAATAAAAGGTGTTAAACCAAAAATGATCAAAAAGGTTTTCAAACTAACAGAAATTAATATTTCTGAAATAAAAGATGTAAATCTTTCTGAAAAATCTAAACGTTACACCTCAAGAGTTCAACAACGTTTAAACAAGAAAAAGGGTTACAGTTCTGGTTTTCAAAAGAAACAAAACCATAACGGTAATTACAAAAAGAAAGGTCTCGGTTTTATTCCACCGAAAAATCATAAAAATTATAAAAATGATAAACCAAAAACTGTATTTGTTTCAGGAGCAAGTTCAGTGGAAGAAGAAAAGAGCTCATTCTGGAAGCAAACAAACAAAGAGTTCTTTGCAGAAAAACAAAAGATTTAAAAGAATGGAGCTTACCAGAAATGGGAGACAAGAACCTGTTATTGATGTCAAGAAGTTGGTCACATCGCCTGGAATTGTCCAATGGCTACCAACACAAAACAGGAAGTTGTTTCTAAACTTAAAGAAAAAGTTGTTGACAAAACTGAACCACCAACTGAAAAGTTCAAAGTGTTTAAGAATTCAACATATGAAGTTCGTGAATGTTCGAAAAGATTTTACAAGAGAAGAGTAAATCTTGACAACCAAAAGTGGGTTTTTAAGAAATCTGATGTGAAATCTGGCGATGAATCTGATTCCATAAAGTCAGAGGAGCCACAAGTTGAGCTAAAAATTGAAACATCAGTACCGCAATGGATGAAGTCAATTTTCCACCATTGCGGGCTGAAAATTTTAAACAAAAAGTTGGAAAAATGGAAATCTCGAGTCAATTCTATTCTGAAAAGAAAGAATTTGATGTCGAAAAAGTTTTTAATGGAAATGTGAAAAAGATTTTTGGAAAAATGGTCGATGGAAAGGTCAAAGGGGTAAAAGATTTTTATGAAACAAAGAAAGCATCTTACTACCCGAGTAAAAATGAGGAGGTAACATCCAAGTTTGGTGAAGCTTGGATATCTGTTTTTCATAAGTGAAAAAGTATGACTTTCCAGAGTTCCCAAGTTGGTAATCGCGGAGCATGAATCGGCATCATTCTTGAAAAATTGTTTTTGAAGAGGTTGATTTGCCGGAGCTTCCAGGTTGGTAAGTGTGAAGCAGGTATCGGCATTTTTCTTGAGAAATTCACGAAAGTGATTTCATCTTACAAGTGGTAAATCAGGGACATTAAATTGTACTTGATTTTCTACAAAGTGATATTTGTTGATTGATTTTAAAATTGTTATATCTTTCAAGTGGTTAAATAAAGGGGATCAATTCATATTATGTAGAACAAACAAAGTGATGAACTAAACCCTAACCCGCAAGTGGTTTATGAAATCAACAAAACTAATTTTCTGGAAAAACCATTTGATTAAAACAAACTTAAGTGTTTTGAAATCATAATGGGAAAATAGTTTGTTGTAAGGGGGAGTTTTGATTGTTTATGCCAAAGTGGATGGCGATTTGAAGTGATTCGATATCAGTTGTCATTTTACTTGTACAAGTTTGTTTTCAAATTTCTTTAAATGATTTTGAATTTTAGGGGGAGTAAGAATTTTCAGAAAATCCAAAAACATTTGAAAATTTGAAAAAGTCAAAAACATGATAAAATCAAAAATGAGGTTTGTTATGAAAAAAGAGGAAATGACAGTACATCAGTGGATGATCACAGCATGCTAAAGAATTGGAAAGTTAAAATGTGATAAACGGTCTCACTGATGATGTGCCAGTAGGTTTTTGCACATTTAGTAGATTGCGACGAGATATAAATCTAAATTTCAAACTTGCTTATATCGTGGGGAACATCTCTCGGATATATGGGTAACCCCCGAAATCTTGTTTGAAAGGCCCCTCTTTCTGAGATACTAGGTCTTTATACTCAGTGATATCTGGGGTATTATCCCGGGACTTCTGATTTTGCGGAAGCAATGGCCTAGTCCCCGTATAATACTTTCTGCTTGCTTGAAATATAGCATCGCCCTCAGTACAAAAAATGATGAAACATTGAAAAATGCTAATCATGTGCTATTGAAGAAAAGATTCTCTAAAGGGAACACACCAAAAGTCGAAGCCATCATCTCTCTGATTTTGCGGAAGCAATAGCCTGAGCTCTCATGGCCCTCGCATTTAACCCTTTACAGATATCATCTGTGGTATACTCACCTGTAAGACTGAATATTGAGATCTGGATACGGGAGTATATTCTGAGGTGGGACACGCGAATAAGTTCAAGTGCTTAAAACATTAATCTCGCATCTCGAAACAGTTGAACTTTGTGTAAAAATTTAAGTGGGTCAGTATACTGACAATCTAAGTGAATCGTTTAGAACTTAAAATGTTTAAAGCTTAACGGTGTTGGTGATTTGTCTCAAAAACTGATATGATCCTCTTACACAAACTCACAAAAATATTGTTTGTAAATATTTCTTTACTGCATTTCATTCTAAGTTCAAAAATTTCCAAAAAGACTTTCAGAGTGTTTTAGCATAATTTTTTGAAAATTCAAAAAGATTTTCGACAACTGTTGTTGGAGAGCAGATTTTCAAAATTCCAAGTGCTAAACAGGATGAACAGGTTTGGGAGAGTGTGTTTGAAAAAATGTTATTTTAAGTGGTTCATCAGATTTTAAAAATGTTAAATCATTTAGATACTTGCAAATGATGGTGTTTTTGTGTTTACAAGTGGTAAGCAGAGAATAAATTTGTAAAATTTTAAATTTGTGAAATTTATTTCTGGGTTAAGATTGTGCAGGTTAGCCAGATTTCGATCCTGAGCAGGATGTGAGTCAGGTCGATCTTGAATCTGTGAAAGCCAGACTGCGATCCCAAGTACATTTTAAGGAGGAGTCTGAAGTTGTAAGAGGCAGCCACAGATCTTGGGATAGAAGCTTGTAGAGCCAAGTTCAGATCCTGATGTTCATGCAAGTTGCTAATGCTGATAGACTAAAGGAATCAAAAGATCTGATCAAGAGAATTAGAGTGAGATAAGAGCCAGGTGGAGATTCTGGAGAAGAAGAGAAGACAAAGATTGAGGATGTTTTACATTGTTAGATATTGTGGAAGAGTTCGAGAAGACTAATAAAGACTGAAGATTGAAGACTCGACACTGAAGACTCGTCAACATTCGAGGGGGAGTCTGTTGGTGCATGTGTCTGTCGACTTCGTCTTGTATCGAGTCTTATATGTATATAGATATATCAGGGCACGTTATACGAGAAAAATGTCAAATATAGGTAAAAATATAATTTCGCACGAAATAGCAAACTGTTATTTCGCATGAAATCACTCTTGGTAATTTCGCACGAAATTACTTTTTCGTGTGAAATGTGATTTCGCTTGAGCCTGTTCAAACGAAATTACTTTACCTATATATAGTTGCCCGGTCTGTGTCATTTAAAACGAAATTAGATTCCGGTTTGAGAGCCGAAGTGCTGCCAAAGTGTCTACTCGCTGTAAAACTTTGTCAAATCAATCTAAAGACAGTTTAAAGTGTATATGTAGCTGAATTGAACTTGATACGTCTGTTTCCGCCTTTCATATTGAGAAAAATTGTTGGTGCACTACATCTGTCGACTTTGTCTTGTATCGAGTCTTAGTCTTACAATGTTAGATTAGGGTACATTATATGAGAAAATAGGATAGCATATGTATCTTAGATGAGGGTTTCTCTTATAGAGACATAGATGGGGTTTCGCTTATGTGAACATGCTGGTTTCGTTTATATGTACACATGAGGGTTTCGCTTATGTGTCATGTACATTGGAGCGAAACCTCGAGCCCTATATATAGGTCACATAAGCGAAATTAGAGTAGTAATTGTGAAGGTCTTGTATGTAACGGCGAAACTCTGTCGAGACGTCTCCAGCGCTTGTAAATTGTCAGCAGATCAATAAAAGAGACATTTAATAGTGAAATCAAGCTAAACAAAGACTGAATCAATGAATTCCGCCTCTGATTCAGTCTGAGCACTCTTCTGATCGACTCGTTAGGTCATATCACGATCCTACAAAAACTCTTCTGGTCGACTCGTTTGGGTCAGAAAACGATCCTACAAGTGGTATCAGAGCTCAGGAGGAAGAGTTCTTACCAATTCAGCTGAAAAATCTGATTTCTACACCTTCTTTTTCAAAATTAAACTTGTTTTCATGGTCAAAATGTCTTGAATTTCACACATTATACGCGCAATAGTGTTTTAACAAACCCTTGAAAGTTTCAGATCTTAAAACGACTTAAAACCTGATCAATTTTAACAAAAACAGCTCGAGATGATAACATCAGCAGTATTTCGCACGAAATAAGCAGTATTTCGCACGAAATAAGCGTTATTTCGCACCAATTTGGTATTTCGCTTGGGAATTTCGTACGAAATTAGTATTTCGCTTGAGTATTTCGTACGAAATTAGTAATTCGTTTGAGTATTTCGTACGAAATTAGTTGATTTCGCTTGAAACATGATTTCGTTTGGTAATTTCGCACGAAATTACCTATTTCGTTTGAAAATTCTAATTTCGTTTGAGTTGGGATTTCGTTTGAAGTTATCTTGCAGGTGATTTCGCATCAGTTGGTTATTTCGCTCAAGAGTGTCATTTCGCTTGAAAAGTCTATTTCGCTTGAAAACTGATTTCGTTTGAAAGTGACTGTTTTGAGAAAATTTTACCGAATCATGGAAGAAGAATTTTATAACGCGTTTGCTACAGCCCCTACTACTCCAGCTGCCATTGCTCAAAGCATGAACATGGAAAATGAAACCGGAACAATGCAAAAACCCCCGAAACTCATGGGCATTGAAGAATACCATGGTTGGAAAGATCGGTTTGAAAACTGGGTTCAAGCTAATCATTTGAGGTCGTGGGAATGTGTTGAGAAAAAGTATGTGCTACCACGTACAGATTTGGGAGTTGAGAAAAAGATTTTTGAATTTAATGATAAAGAACGAGATATGTACAAAGCAGAAAAGATGATGATCAGTTTACTCCAGCAAGCTATTAAAGAAGACATATTTGTATTGCTTCAACATGATAAGACTTCACGTTCAATTTGGGAAGCTCTTTGAATTAAGTTTGAGGGAAGTGAGAAAATGATCAAGAGTAAAAAATCATTGCTGAAGAAAGAATTTGATTTATTTTCAAGTTTGCCAGGAGAAGATACAAAGAAATTGATTGAAAGATATTGTCACTTAGTACGGTCAATGTCATTGTTAAACATCAACAAAGATCGTGAGGAATGGGTAGAAAAATTAGCTGATGCTTTACCTCAGAAAGAATGGGGTACCTATCTAATGATCTTAAAAAATACTAGAGAATATGATGGCTTGACAATTTCTCAGTTCATCGAAAAGATTGAAGGACAAGATCTTGAGCAACAAAAGATTGCTATAATGAACAATCCAAGTCCACAACAAGATGTGAAAATGTACTTCAAAGGAAGTGTTCAAAATGTCGAAGCAAGTCCTAAAATCCAAACTGCTTTTAGTGTCGAAAATTCATCTGAATCAATCAATCAAAGCTCAAACAGCAGCAGCAGTGGATTCTCCTCATATCCGAGTGTTAATCCAAAAGCTTCAAGCTCAAGTCATCAAATTCAAAGCTCAAACAGCAACAATGGTCACGTCTTAAATTGCAACATCGCATTGCATCTTCAGAATGGTCAAAATTTTTCTAAAGAAGTTGTCAAAAATAATATGGCATTACTTGTTATAGTATTGGAATCATATGAAGGATTGGTTACAGGAAGGATCGGAAATCCTATGTTAACGAAAGAGGATTATGATCAGATAGATGCTGAAGAAATGGAGCTGATGGATATAAAGTGGTGTTTAGCGAGTGTGTTGAGGAGAGCTGAAAAGTTTAAAATGATTACACGAAGAGATGATTTCTTGGATGCAAAAGTTTCTACTTTGGGTTTTGATAAATCTAAAGTTACTTTTTTCGAAGCAGGGAGAAAGGTCATTTCCAGAGGGAATGTACCAATCGAGAAGCAAGTGGAGCAAAGAATCCATTCGGAGGAAATGATTATTATCGAAAAGCCATATATCAAAAAATTGCTCATCAGCCTTATCAACAAAAAGAACCACAAACTGCACATGCTATAATCATCGAAGATGCAAATAATAAAGCTTATTATGGCATAATTGATCAAGATGATGAAAAAGTGGCTGAAGGTTTCAGTTGGGACAAATACACTCCGCCTGATTCAAAAGTAGCAGCTCTTATTGCACAAATAGTTCAAGAGCCAGATTTAATGACAGAATGGACGAAAGCGTTTTCCAGTGATGAGAAAAGACAAGATGAAGAGTTTGTTTCTTCATATGAAAGTTCAAAACAAACACAAGTGTTTGATCAATCATCAACTGATGACAGTGATAATGAGGAAGAAATGCATATTAATATTGCAAAAATTCATTTATCTTCTGAAAGTTTTCAATTTTATTTTGCAGACAGAGTGGAGAAACTGAAGGAGAAACGTGCAGCAAAGATTCAGAAACAAGTAAAAAGCGAGATTGTTGCACAGGTAAAGATGTCTGAACAAAGTGAAAAATTTAAAGTTGATGAGAAAGTGGTTGAAGCTGAAAAGGTGTTTGAAGCTGAGAAAGTGTTTGAAGTTGAAAAGGTAGTCGAAGTTGAAAAGATTATCGAAGTTGAAAAGATTGTTGAAGTTATCAAACCTTGCTTAAAGTGTTTGGAGTCATGCAAGAAGTGTGAGGAGAAAGATGATAAATTGAGTCTGCAAGACAAGATGAAAGAAATTTTACTGTTCAATCTCAATTATGTGAAAGAATCATATGATGTGTTGAATAGAACGGTAACTAGTCTTCAAAAGACGAATTCTGAAAGAGAAGATGTTTTAACTATGATGAATGCAGTGATGATGACAAAGCAAAAAGCCATTAATCATTATATTGAAGAATGTGCTAAGCTAAAGCAAGAGTTGGAGACAGAAAGGATTGAAAACGAAAGAATCAGACGTTTACTGCAAAGTTATTCAAGTTCTGATTATTTGATTGACAGAATTTATCCAGCTGTTGCAGGTTTTGAAGCATTTCAAGACAAGAAGCCTGAAGAAAAGGATACTGGTAAGAAACAAAGTGCAAATTATAATAAGTGTCTGCCTCCGATCTGGGAAGGTTATTCTCCCAGAAAACCAAATGAGGAGCAAGTCAAAAAGGCTGTCAATATAAAGTTAAAATCCGAAACAACTGATGAGTTACCAGAAAACATTGATGTCACGTTCACATCGTCTGACACTGATCCTGAGTCTGAGTTAATAAAGAAAGTGGTCGATCAGGTGTTGGATAAGGATGAGGAGTCAAAGTCGGAGTCCAAAAGTTCGAATTCATCATCAGTTGACATTCCAAAGTCGTCGGTCAAACGGGTTTACAATAAAGAGTTTCTGTTATCAAAATCTAATTTGAATTACGAACCAATCAAAGTGGCATATACTTTAAATGATTCAGGCAAATTATATTCTGATGAGGAATTTCTAATAAAAGGTGTTAAACCAAAAATGATCAAAAAGGTTTTCAAACTAACAGAAATTAATATTTCTGAAATAAAAGATGTAAATCTTTATGAAAAATCTAAACGTTACACCTCAAGAGTTCAACAACGTTTAAACAAGAAAAAGGGTTACAGTTCTGGTTTTCAAAAGAAACCAAACCATAACGGTAATTACAAAAAGAAAGGTCTCGGTTTTATTCTACCGAAAAATCATAAAAATTATAAAAATGATAAACCAAAAACTGTATTTGTTTCAGGAGCAAGTTCAGTGGAAGAAGAAAAGAGCTCATTCTGGAAGCAAACAAACAAAGAGTTCTTTGAAGAAAAACAAAAGATTGAAAAGAATGGAGCTTACCAGAAATGGGTAACAAGAACCTGTTATCGATGTCAAGAAGTTGGTCACATCGCCTGGAATTGTTTCTAAACTTAAAGAAAAAGTTGTTGACAAAACTGAACCACCAACTGAAAAGTTCAAAGTGTTTAAGAATTCAACATATGAAGTTGGTGAATGTTCGAAAAGATTTTACAAGAGAATAGTAAATCTTGACAACCAAAAGTGGGTTGTTAAGAAATCTGATGTGAAATCTGGCGATGAATCTGATTCCATAAAGTCAGAGGAGCCACAAGTTGAGCTAAAAATTGAAACATCAGTACCGCCAATGGATGATGTCAATTTTCCACCATTGCGGGCTGAAAATTTTAAACAAAAAGTTGGAAAAGTGGAAATCTCGAGTCAATTCTATTCTGAAAAGAAAGAATTTGATGTCGTAAAAGTTTTTAATGGAAATGTGAAAAAGATTTTTGTAAAAATGGTCGATGGAAAGGTCAAAGGGGTAAAAGATTTTTATGAAACAAAGAAAGCATCGTACTACCCGAGTAAAAATGAGGAGGTAACATCCAAGTTTGGTGAAGCTTGGATGTCTGTTTTTCATAAGTGAAAAAGTATGACTTGCCGGAGTTCCCAAGTTGGTAATCGCGGAGCATGAATCGGCATCATTCTTGAAAAATTGTTTTCGAAGAGGTTGATTTGCCGGAGCTTCCAGGTTGGTAAGTGTGAAGCAGGTATCGGCATTTTTTCTTGAGAAATTCACGAAAGTGATTTCATCTTACAAGTGGTAAATCAGGGACATTAAATTGTACTTGATTTTCTACAAGTGATATTTGTTGATTGATTTTAAAATTGTTATATCTTTCAAGTGGTTAAATAAAGGAGATCAATTCATATTATGTAGAACAAACAAAGTGATGAACTAAACCCTAACCCGCAAGTGGTTTATGAAATCAACAAAACTAATTTTCTGGAAAAACCATTTGATTAAAACAAACTTAAGTGTTTTGAAATCATAATGGGAAAATAGTTTGTTGTAAGGGGGGGTTCTGATTGTTTATGCCAAAGTGGATGGCGATTTGAAGTGATTCGATATCAGTTGTCATTTTACTTGTACAAGTTTGTTTTCAAATTTCTTTAAATGATTTTGAATTTTAGGGGGAGTAAGAATTTTCAGAAAATCCAAAAACATTTGAAAATTTGAAAAAGTCAAAAACATGATAAAATCAAAAATGAGGTTTGTTGTGAAAAAGAGGAAATGATAGTACATCAGTGGATGATCACAGCATGCTAAAGAATTGGAAAGTTAAAATGTGATAAACGGTCTCACATCATGCCTTTCGTGTTGAGAAAAACTCTTCTGATCGACATGGAGCCCTTACTCGTTTTAAGGAGTTAGTTCGGAAGTGTCCTCATAATCAAATTCCTATATGGGAATTATTGAAGTGTTTTGTGCGAGGTTTGGACTCGAAAGAACATAAGTACCTACTATCTGCGAGTAATGGTACCTTGTTGAATAACCATGAGGAAGATGATTAGGAGTTTCTAGAAAGAATGAGCAAAAACTCCAAAGAGGTTGCTATGGCGGACCGAGCCAAAAAGCATCCAACCTCAAGGTCTTGGCCCGATCGTGACGCTAGTTCTAAGGATCGGATTGAAACGTTAGGGCGGGAGTTGGCCCATATGAAAAGAAAGAAGTGGGTGCGGTGCAATATGTCGTGTGTGAAGAATGTGGTGACATCAGTACCGGACCAAGAATTACCTAGAAAGCATGACCCGAACCACCACGGATGTGAATCAAGTGTATGGAGACCGGAGGCAATATGATATGAACTCCAACACATACCACCCCGGATTGAGGAACCATCCTAACTTTAGGTATGGTAATGCTTCCAACCAAATGAACCCGAATTTCCAATCGGGGAATCAAGGCGGGTCCTCGTACCAACATCGCCAAGGCGGTAACCAAGGGGGTTACCAAAGAGGTTAAAATCAAGATAGTAAAGGGTCGGCGAATAATCATGGTGGCGGTGAGGATTTGGGTGCCAAGATAGATGTGGTATTGAATGTAGTGAAGGAATCTAGTAGTGACATCAAGGAGATGAAAAGTGTTAATGAGATGAGGGATAAGTCGCACGAAGTGCTGGCAAAGCAAGTGGGTCAACTAGCGGAAGAAATGGCCCAAATGAGAGGAAGTGGAGGACGACTCCCAAGTGACACTACGGTGAACCCGAAGCATCAAAGCTCTAGCACAAGCAATGTGAGGAATGTACGTGTTAGCGCGGTAAGTCTTCTTTCAAATGATGAAATTTTTAGTGTCAACAGCATTCCACCACCACAATTCGTTGAGGGTGTAGTGGAAAATGTAAGTGATGAGTCGGAAAGTGAAAATGAACAAGAAACGATTTCACAAATTAAACTCGAGAACGTAACCAAAAAAATCTTTTTGTGAAAATTGTTTAAGTCAACTTCATTATAAGGCCAATGATATGGTTGTGGAGTTTAATACCATTCCCTATCCTTTGGCCTTACTGAACCCGATTAATGTCTCAAAGTTTGAAAAACGGTGCCCACCAAAGGACGAGAGGTGGGAAAACTTTAAACAAGCAAAAATTAATGTACCGTTACTTGATGACATTAAAAAGGTTTCGGCTCATGTAGAATGCTTAAAGGAGTTAAGCACTAAAAAACGGCACAACAAATTACCCGAACCGGTTGATTTGATATCTCATGTTAGTGCCGTTTTATCAAGTGCCTTCCCCCAAAAAGCTCAAGACCCGGGAGATCCTCTTATTTCAATCCAAATTGGTACATTCAAAATTTAGAGGGCGCTTGTCACAGCCCCGGACCCCACCCTGGGAGCGGGAGCCGTGAACCAGCCAGATGGTATCGGTGTTTATTAATTACGCAGCGGAAAAAAATTCATCAAGATCGTAGTTAGGAAATAATTTCAGAGTTTATAAAACACCAACTTTTAATATTAAATAAACGGGCTAAAACCCATATTTACATCAATTGTTTTTATAGGGATAAACCCAAAAAATTAAACATAATTTTCTTCTTTTATTCAGGTATTGGTAGCCACTTTATTTAAGCCTTCAGTGCTCCACAGCTGGCTTCTACTATCTTTATAGCAAGTTGCCTGAAACGTGTTTTGAAAACATTTTATCAGTAATAAATACTGGCGAGTTCATTCCATTTTTATAAAAATATATTGTTATACTTTTACAGCAACAAGGTTTTTATATTTGTTTATATTTACCCAAAAACTCAATCAGTATTTGTCACATGGTGGCAGTTCCGATGTGACGGTGGTCATATCACTCATTGGCTAACTTTCGTCCAATAGTGAATTTATCAAGGAATTATATTTTATTATTATTCAAAGTATCTGTCACTAGGCGATTCCTGTTACGGTGGTCATATCACTGTTGATCATTCTTTCAACTAATGGCTCGAGTCATATTACTGTTGATCATTCTCTCAACTAGTAATTGTGGTCATATCATTGTTGATCATTCGTTCAACTAGTGACTCGGGTCATATACTGTTGATCATTCTCTCAACTAGTAATTGTGGTCATATCACTGTTAATCATTCTTTCAACTAGTGACTCTGGTCATAACACTGTTGATCATTCTTTCAACTAGTGCCTTTGGTCATGTCACTGATAATCATTCTCTCAACTAGTGACTCTGAACTTAGTAGTGTCCCGTGATATTACTTTGTCAAATATATTTTCTGTGGCACAAAACCACTTAACCCAGAAAATGAAATATATCATTTTCTGTCAAACTAATAGCTATAACTTTATCAAATATAATATATTAATTAAATAACTGTGATATTATTCTTTAATATATTAACGTAACTAAGATTAAAATATAATCTTAGTATATTAAAAGTAGAATATATTATTTTTGACATATTTTATTATGATATACATTTATGTCAAATATAACATGTAATAATTTAGTATATTACATATTATATTATATTTGTAGAAAATATATGATGTTTAATATTCTAGTAAAATACATTTAAGTCTTTTTCTTTTTCATTATTTATGTATAAGTTTATTCATCATGTTAATTTGCTTTGACAAACTTAGCCTAGCTAGGTGCCCCAAACCAACCGCATAACATTGCCCATTCCACATATCTTATTTAAATTTATAAGATATATTCAATATTTTTATATAGTAATGTAAAAATAATATTAGTTATAGGCTATGGCTACTGGGGCATAATTCCCCCGTGCTTGTGGTCATGCTACTATTGGCTAACTTTTTGGCCAATAGTAACGAGGGTCAAGTAATGTATAAAATCTTCCATACAGGCAGTTATTGCAGAATATAAAAATTTAATTACTGTAAGTATAACTGATAAATATTTAGGATTTCGGAAAGCATTTTTAAATATAACTGTATCACAAAAAGGTGATAAAACTGTGAGAAAAGAGAATGGACTCACTTTGATTTTGAATGATTTTAAATATAATCTTATCTACATTTTGAACCAAGTTTCATTAAAAACGGAGTAGGTTCAAATATAATGTATTTTTATATTTTAGTTATTAGACGGTCACTAGGCACGTCTAGGTACTTCATATTTCTAACAGTCAACTTACCTGTAATCTACCCGTTTAATAATATAAGTTTTATATACTGTATTTTAATATAGAAAATAGAAATGTCACACATATATAAGCCAATTAATTAGTATAATATTTCAACCAAATAGTTTTTAAAACTATATGGGTTGAATAATTGTTTTAAAAATAAAACTAGTTACTAGTGGTTAATAAATTTAAACAACCTATAACTCTCATATGATAAAAAAATGGATATGTTACATCCTCCCCACCTTGTTTTAAATCTCGTCCGCGAGATTTGGGCTATGATGTCTCCTCTAGAGTTAGGTTATGTCTTAGTCATTAAGAACATTATTAAGGTAAATGATATAGAATCAAAACATCAAATTTTTGTGAATAAGAGTTGTACAAATAGTAGGACTTAATGGTTCAACTGAATTAGTTCAAAAAAATCGATGGCAAACGAATGAGACGAAATGATATAATTTCCAAGGTGACTAGGTTCAAGCCAAAAGAGACATTTGATCAATAGATGTCTAAATTGACTTTTTATAGGTTGTAAATGACTTTTAGAAACAATAGAGTTCACTGTCGAAAGAAAACTTACTTTGATTGTCAACAGAGGAAGACTCAGAATCAACAGGCTCAAATGAAATAGAAGCACGAAAATGATTTGTCAACTATCGAACCATAACAAGAGAAAAATCAGTGTGTTGACATTTATTGAATTGTAAGGATACACCGAAATACAATAGAGTTTAGTGTATCATTGTCTTAGTACATAATTGTATCGAGACTACTTTTGAATGATGAATCAAAGGAAAGACATACGTGATTTTGAATGATTCGTATGATTATGATTAGCCCAAGCTACAAGTTTATATCGACGCCGCAAGGTGTCGTAATGATTGAAATAGTTCAATAATTACGGTGACCAAACAAATTCACCATGTAATCAACTGAAAGTTTTAATGAAGTAAATTTGGATATTGATTTCAAATAAATCTTATAGGATTTTCAATTGATGATGAAAGACCAAATGAATATCATAGAATTTTCGATCAATGATGAAAGAAACTTTAGAGATACACCGGAATATGATATGAAATTGTGTACTCTTATCTTAACACATAATTGTATTAATACTGTTTAAGATAATGAACCAACAGAAATTAAATAAATAAATCCGTATATCAGGTGTGAAAATGAGAATAGCTCAAGCTTCAATTTAAAGAAAACGCCACCACAAGGTGTCGTAACCAAAAATAGGATTCAATGAAAGTGAAAACCAAACAAGTCAGTTATGGTTCTGAATAGATGAAATACTTGATAGAATGCATTTATTTATAAACTTTTATTTGTACTAGGTTCAAATAATAACTTAACTTAGATATTACATATCAGCGATTACGTCTGGAATCATTTCTACTTCTTGCGTAGTAAGTACGAATGCTCGCGCGTTCTTCTTAGCTCCGTCTATTGTTTTCGCCTTGTTGTCGAGTGCTTTGGTCCGTTTTGGGCAATATGGTTTGGTGTGTCCCATTTCTCTGCAATTGAAACAAATATTAGTTTTCCTTCTACACTCTTTCTCTATATGCCCGGTCATCTTGCAGAAGTCACAGTAGGGCGTTCTCCTAAAACGACATCTTCCTGAATGCTTTTTGTTATAGCTTCTGCAGGTAGGTTGCTCCAATGACGGTTCAGTTCCTTTCTTCTTGAATTCTTGAGAAATTTTCTGGGCTAATTCCTTCTTCTTGTTTTCTTCTCTTGTGCGGATTAGTCCATCTGTCAGGATGTTAGCTAGTTCAACTGTTTCTTCAATAGTCTGTGGTCTGGCGGCCTTGACTATGTCTCGGATTTCACTAACTAATCCCCAAATATAACGAGAAATTAGTACGGGTTCTGGCGAAGCCAGAGTTGGTACCATTCTCGCATATTCGAAGAACGTTGTCGTATATTCACGACAATTCACACCTATTATTTTATGATTTAGGAACTCGTTAGTCATTCGTTCCTTTTCATAAGGGGGACAAAATTTTCTTTCTGCCATTTCCTTGAATTTTTCCCAGTTCATGTCATAAGCTATGTCACTTCCTTTTGCCTGAAGAATTTTATTCCACCATTCTAAGGCTTCTTCCTTAAAGAGGTTGGACGCATACATCACCTTATCTTCTTCGGCACATTTGCTGATTTTAAGAACAGCTTCCGTCTTTTCCAACCATCGCAGAGCAGCCGTGGCTCCTTCACTGCCAGCGAACTCAATTGGTTTACAAGCTATAAATTCTCTGTAGGTACACCCGAGAGTCATCGCCTTCATTTTATTGGGAAATGGGGTGTTGATATTATCATCATTGCTTCCGTTGACACTATGGCTAAAGCTGTCGTCGCGAGTACGCTTGCTACTCACAACTTTGGTGGGTTCTACGGGGTTTTTAACAGCTTTAATTATTAAAGGTAAAGCATTAGCTATTCCTTGGGCTATTAGATTTTCTATAGCATTTTTATCCAAAGGATTTTCATTATTAGCATGAACTTCTGGATTATGTGATACTTCATTCGACATCTGAATGGCAAACATTTTCAATTATTAATTTCACAGAATAATTAAAACAATACTTCCAGGAACCATATGTGCATATCTACATATATATATTCATATATTTAAATCTACAAAAATAACACATATGTTACATTGTATTAATTTCCTAACTTTATTGTTTCAGATTAGGTATTAAAAGAACACCTAAATAGCTTAAACAAGTGGCTCTGATACCACCTTCTGTCACAGCCCCCGACCCCACCCTGGGAGCGGGAGCCGTGAACCAGGCAGATGGTATCGGTGTTTATTAATTATGCAGCGGAAAATTTTTCATCAGGATCGTAGTTAGGAAATAATTTCAGAGTTTATAAAACACCAACTTTTAATATTAAATAAACGGGCTAAAACCCATATTTAATTCAATTGTTTTTATAGGGATAAACCCAAATAAATAAAACATAATTTCTTCTTTTATTCAGGTATTGGTAGCCACTTTATTTAAGCCTTCAGTGCTCCACAGCTGGCTTCTACTATCTTTATAGCAAGTTACCTGAAACGTGTTTTGAAAACATTTTATCAGTAATAAATACTGGCGATTTCATTCTATTTTTATAAAAATATATTGTTATACTTTTACAGCAACAAGGTTTTTATATTTGCTTATATTTACCCAAAATCTCAATCAGTATTTGTCACATGGTGGCAGTTCCGATGTGACGGTGGTCATATCACTCATTGGCTAACTTTCGTCCAATAGTGAATTTATCAAGTAATTATATTTTATTATTATTCAAAGTATCTGTCACTAGGCGATTCCTGTTACGGTGGTCATATCACTGTTGATCATTCTTTCAACTAATGGCTCGGGTCATATTACTGTTGGTCATATATATATATATATATATATATATATATATATATATATATTTGCACTCGTGTTAAGTATAATAACCCTAATTCAACATTGTCCCTATGTCACGAGACAGAACCCCAACGAACTTAGTCGGGCAGAGCCTTGACATGCGTTATGTGGCTCCAGATCAATCGAAAAGGGTAGCGGTGATCGGGAGTTAAAACACTTAGAACGAGGCAGAGCTTTATTATTATTATGAGGTGAATACATATTAAAAGAAAAGAAAGGAAAAAAAAGAACATAACTATATTCTATAAAGAGGTGGCGAGACTCAAACAAGAAAAGAAGTTAGAGTCATTCTAAATTGAAGATGGGTGGCTATTTATATCACTTTTCTATAAATTTAGAATACCTGCATGATGGACACCTATCATCTAACATTTAATTCCTTTGATTCAAGCAGTGTCCACGTATATACATTCTTTTCAATGTAAAGTTACTTGTTAATTTTTTTTGTTTTATTATTATTTTATTATGTTCGTACATTTTACAGTAAATTTTGATTATTTATATATTATAATTAATTCAGCTGCTTCACTTATTTGGCGCGTATAACTTGTAAAATATAACGTTTTATAAAACAATAAATATGTCATTAGAACGAGAATAATCTTATATACATTTTGAAACAAGTTTCATTAAAAACGGAGTAGGTTCAAATATAATGTATTTTTATAATTTAATTATTAGACGGTCACTAGGCACGTCTAGGTACTTCATATTTCTAACAGCCAACTTACCCACCCGTTTAATAATATAAGTTTTATATACTTTATTTTAATATAGAAAATAGAAATGTCACACATATATAAGCCAATTAATTAGTATAACATTTCAACCAAATAGTTTTTAAAACTATATGGGTTGAATAATTGTATTAAAAATAAAACTAGTTACTAGTGGTTAATAAATTTAAACAACCTATAACTCTCATATGATAAAAAAAAAATGGATATGTTACAGCGCTCCTAGATCTTGGAGCTTGTGTGAGCATCTTACCCGGGAGTCTGTACGACCAATATGATTTTGGTCCGTTGAAAAAGTTGACACCCCCGTGGTGTTGGTCGATCAGACTCCCACAAATCCAAGGGGGATGGTGGAAGATGTGATAGTGAAGGTTGAAGATTGCTATTACCCAGTTGACTTTTTGGTAGTTGACTATGTTGGATGTGTTGAGGACACCTAACTGATAGTCATACTGGGTAGACCGTTCCTCGCAACAGCTAATGCTATAATAAATTGCGCACAGGAACGGTAAGCATGAAGTTTGGGGATCAAGAATTGATTTTAAATGTATTCCCTAAGTTTACTAACCCACTTGGTGAGGATAAGTGTCCTAAGAAGGACATGAATCCAAACAAAAAGGTATGTGCTATGGTTGGTAGGTTTGGAGAATCGAAGAAGAAACCGGTTAAAAGAAGAAGATAAAGAAATCACCTCAAGAGAAGAAGGCAGAGGAGGAACTGAGGAGATTTGGCCCATTCGGGAATAGATGGTATGTGTCATGGCTCCCGTCCCGGTGTGACCCGGTCCAGGAGCCGCGGGACAGAAACCCGTGGTATTTATTATTTGAGTTGACAGCGGAAGTTTAACATGATCTTTTAAAACTTGAAAATGCCCAATTATTTTATTTCATAATTTGGGACAAAACCCTGTAATTTTCAATAGAGGAATTTCATGAGGAAATTCCCTGTTTTATAGAACATGTTTATTTATTTAACTGAGCCACCACTTCAAGCTTTATTAGTGTTCCGTAGCACTTTTCCTTGATTCACAGTAGGTTACCTGAAACCTGTTTTAAAAATATTTTATCAGCGGGAAAATACTAGCGAGTCACTCAAGTTATATAAAACGACACATCAGTTATAAATTACAGCATAAGAGCGATTACAATGGCTACTATCTTATTTTTATCTGGCGCCGTGTCACACCATTCGAGTGCCCCTTCTTTAAAAAGATGCGACGCGTACATGACCTTGTCTTCCTCGGCACATTTACTTATTTTAATCACCGCCTCGGTTTTCTCCAACCAACGCAATGCAACAGTTGTCCCTTCATTGCCTGCAAATTCAACAGGTTTACAGGCAAGAAATTCCTTGTAAGTGCAAACAGGCGTTGCAGCTTTCATTCTCTTAAGGAATGGGGCTTGCATCCCATCATTATCATTATTATTATTGTTGCCGCCTCCATTTACACTATTACTGAAATTGTCGTCGCGAGTACGTTTGCTGAGAATAATTGGTTGAGGTTCAACTGGATTTCGGGCAGCAGCAAGGATTGCTGGAATAGCATTTGCTATTCCCTGGGTAACGATGTTTTCTATATCTTGCCTATTAAGAAATTGATCTCCGTTATTTTGTTCAGATTGGTTAACTTCATTAACTGGCTCGTTGTCGGCGTGTTCCATCTGATAATTATCAATATATAAATATATAAATTATTGGTAAAAATTAATAGCCAGTCACCATAAAATAATCACACATAAGCATGTCAACATGTATAGCCAAAATTGTCGACCTTGCGACGTTGATATTTTTATATATTAGTATGCATCATTACACACCCGTTATATTACAAAAGTTTTATTTTGAGTTATTTTACATTATTATATTTTGATTAATATTTAATATTATTTTATTATTATTAAACACATAAGCACACAACCACATACGATCCCCGTCAGCTGGCACTTCAGAAGCGACGTTCCCTCTCGTCGTATTTCCATGATATCCTCTCCCCCACTTCCCGGATTCTGTATCCTGCGTCCACCAGCTCCTCGCCATAATGGCGGAGTTCAGCCAGGTTTTTAGTGCTCATAGGTGGGTTTGGTGTAGGCTCTGGGTCAAACTGGGGGAAAAAGGTATTAGGGTTATTCAAGAGGTTCTGAAATTGCCAATCACTTGTCCACCATTCCTCCAGCTCTCCAGGTAGAAGTTGGTGGTTGACTATGGGATCTGGGATAGCAGGTTCCATATTAACTAGAAGTTGTGATTCAATTGGGTAATTGAAAAGGTCTTCATTGGCAGGTCCAATGTGGTCACAATTTGCCAGTTTGCGATCAAGCTCCTCCCAGGGTGGCATTTCCTGGGCTTGCCCTGAACTTTCCCCGATCTCCTTTCCTTTGCCTTTATCCCTGGGATCCTTAGTCCTTTTAATCCTTTGTGCAGCTGGCTTCTTCCTCCGTACACGTCTCCAGCCTACGATTCTCCTTCTTTTCTTCGTCTTGGGTTTCTCCTGGGCTTGAGCCTGGAATTCCATAGGTTCTTCAGTGTCGGCCAGATAATCAGAAAAGTATCTAGAAACTTCTACGTCAGCAGGATAGATAGTGAGATTCTGAAGAGCTTCAGACAACTCATTCATGTTGTTTAGCAGATATAGAGAGGAAACACAAAATCCTAATTAGAAAGTTATATATTGCAAATTAAATTTCACAGAATCACAGAGTGGCAAATTGAGAAATTAAGTATTTCTAAATACTTAATTGGCTTAAAAACCTGGCTCTGATGTCACACCCCCAAAATCCACACGCGGAGTATCACCGCTTGGAGGCGTGACTGACCAGGATCAAGCCACCAATCATATTGAACATAGTAAGTATTAAATGTAAAGCAATCAAACCAATATGAAAGGTGTTCAAAACATATGTATAAATTCAACGTTTAGCGGAAGCATAAATAAACCCAATCATAAGTAACAATTCAAATGTTTAAATGTTGTTCATAACATCCACAAACTGTGCCCACAACGACCGTGCCTCCCGTGCAAGCTCCATAAGTACCTAAGGTCCTGCAAGGCATGTAACAGAGAGTCAACAACTAGTTGAGCGAGTTCACAGTGAGTTTGTTTAGTTATAGTGTTCATAATGTAGTTCGTATGTTCATTTAGTAATCATGTATCGTATGTATTGTATCGCGGCCCTCTAGGCATGTTTGCGAAGTATAGTGGGGATTTCCCATGTTTGCTAGACTAGGTATAGTAGTATCGCGGCCCTTCCTGGCATGTTTGCGAAGATTAGAGTATATAGTTCGCGGCCCTTCTTAGGCATGTGTGCGAAGATTGTCATAATATCGCGGCCGACCCTTGGCGTGTGTGCGAAGATCGTTTAAATTAGTATAACCAGTCTAGTCTGTTCTTATCCATAATCCTTCCTCTACCGGGAATCATATATCT
This sequence comes from Helianthus tuberosus, assembly GCA_030545235.1. Lineage (NCBI taxonomy): Eukaryota > Viridiplantae > Streptophyta > Magnoliopsida > Asterales > Asteraceae > Helianthus > Helianthus tuberosus. The sequence continues at coordinate 194,356 of JARYGA010006924.1, forward strand.
AAGTTCCATAAACTGAACGAATAAATAATCCAACCCATTCCCATCCTGGGAATCCCATGCCTTGGCTGTGTGAACTCACCTTGGTTTGCTCGGTATGCTAAGTGTATGCTCGCAAGTAATCAATCACGTCCTAAAGTATGCACGTATGTGAAATCAGTTTGTGTTCAAGTTGTGCACGTATGAACATGTAACACGTAATCACAATCATATACAAGATGATTACATTTAACAGCAGTTAAATATTCCAGTTAACACTTAACAGAGTTAACCCAAGTTACTGTGCAGATTACATATACGGCGAAACACAAAATTGGCGAAACATACATGCCGGCGAAACACATACATCGACGAAACACATTCTGTTTCGTCGAGTCTTGTTTGGCGAAACAAAATTTCAATTTCGTCGATTGCCCTTGGCGAAACACTTTATGTTTCGCCGAGAGTTCTGTTTCGTCAAACAGTTCAGTTACGTCATATCAGTTACATGCAGGAACCCTAATCATCACTAACAGCCGACATCAATATTATCAATCATGCAGTAATCATTTAACACAAAATCATCGTAACATCATCATAGCATAATCATCGGATTTCTTTAACGTCTAGCATGAACCCTAGTTTACGAATACAACATATCGATTAACATATCACATCATCAAACCCTATCAAGATGCTAACTTGCATTCAGAATCAGATCATAATAACAACATCCAGAACCGAGTATTCAATCATATTAAGTTTCGCATTAAAACCATTTATCCGAGTACCATATTCATATCGAAATCCGTATCATCATCATCATAACAAGAACCCTAATATTTAACATGTATCGATTTCAAATATACAACATCAAAGCAGAATCACATGACACATAAGCACGTACACGGATGAATGATCAATCAAGACACATAATCTACTAACCGAGATGAGGGTTTGATCGCACAAGGATTTCCGGTGGGTTCTAGTTCGCCGTCACAGTGAGAGAGCTCTAGGGTTTCGGTCGTGTTGATAGAAAATGTAAAAGTGATGCTGTTTTACGTACACATACACAAAATAACGTTCTGGGCCCAAGCTGGGCTTCGTGAATTATTGGGCCGGCGAAACAGACTTCTGTTTCGTCGGAATGTTCATGGCGAAACAGCCTGTTTCGTCGGAATGGGTTATGGCGAAACACTCTTGTGTTTCGTCGGGTTCCTAACAGTTTAAGTTTTACAAACAGTACACATGTTATACAATCACACATAACCATGCAAACACACCAGGTTTTATCATAATACAACTATATAGTCAAAGTCATCGTGCATTAAATGCGAACAAAGAATGTCGGAAATTCGAGTTGTCACATTGTCCCCAACTTGAAAGAAATTTCGTCCCGAAATTTAGCATGCAGTTACTGAGGAAAGCTAATGGTGTGACGTTGTTTACCTGAATTGTATCGTGGCTCCCCTGAGCATGTTTACGAAGATTACTGGTTTTCTTGGGGTGTCACATTATCCCCCCATTGATTTGGAATTTCGTCCCGAAATTCTGCATTGGTAGCTTCAGCCTCAGTAGTGGTTGCTTGGTTTCCGAATAACTGGGGATATTTGAGTTCCATTTGATCTTCGCGCTCCCAGGTGAACTCTGGGCCGCGGCGGGAGTTCCAACGAACTCGTACAAGAGGGATTCTCGTGTTCTTGAGGACCTTAACATCCCGGTCCGTGATTTCAACAGGTTCCTCGACGAAGTGCAACCGCTCGTCGATAGTGAGTTCCCTTAAGGGAACTATGTGGGTCTCATCTGACGTACACTTCTTCAGATTCGACACGTGAAAGACGTTGTGAACTGCACTGAGTTCAGGTGGTAAGTTCAGTCTGTAGGCCACTTTGCCTATTTTCTCAATAACTTCGAAAGGTCCAACATATCGTAGATTTAGTTTGCCGCGTTTGCCAAAACGAACCACACCCTTCCAGGGTGAAACTTTAAGTAGCGCTCGATCCCCAACTTGGAATTCGAGTAGTTTCCTGTCTAAATCAGCGTATGCTTTCTGACGGTCGCGTGCTGCCGCCATGCGTTGTCGTATTTGTGCAATCTTTTCTGTAGTATCGACTACCATTTCTGGACCTGTGATTTGACTTTCTCCCACCTCTGCCCAACAGAGAGGTGACCGGCACTTACGTCCGTATAGTGCCTCGAATGGTGCAGCTTTAATGCTTGTGTGGTAGCTGTTATTGTATGAAAATTCCACAAGTGGCAAATGTCTTTCCCAACCATTGCCAAAGTCTATTACGCACGCCCGAAGCATGTCTTCTAGAGTTTGAATAGTGCGCTCAGACTGCCCATCTGTCTGAGGATGATACGCCGTGCTCATGTCTAAACGAGAGCCAAACGATTTATGCATTGCTTGCCACAGTTCTGAAGTAAAACGTGCGTCACGATCAGAGATGATAGAGGTTGGCACACCGTGCCTGGAGACCACTTCTTTCAAGTAGATGTCTGCTAGTGTAGAGAACTTGTTTGTTTCTTTGATGGCCAAGAAGTGAGCAGACTTTGTGAGTCGATCCACGATCACCCAAATAGTATCATTTCCGCGCTGAGATCTAGGTAGGCCAGTAACAAAATCCATGGAAATTTGCTCCCATTTCCATTGTGGTATCTCAGGTTGTTGTAGTGGTCCTGACGGTTTCTGATATTCTGCCTTGACTCTCGCACAAGTCAAGCATTTACTAACGTATGTGGCTATGTGGGCCTTCATGCTAGGCCACCAATATGTAGTTTTGATGTCGTGGTACATTTTATCCGAACCAGGATGTACCGAGTAGCGAGACTTGTGAGCTTCATCCATTACTAGCTCGCGTAAGTTGCCGTACAGTGGGACCCAAATGCGTCCTGTTACGTAATAAGCGCCGTCTGCCCTTTGTTCTAATCGTTGCCTTGAGCCGCGTAGGGCTTCATCCCTGACGTTGTCTGGTTTCAATGCTTCTATCTGAGCATCTCGTATCTGGGAAGGAAGGCTAGACTGTATGGTGAGTTGTAAGGCTCGAACACGCTTAGGCGCAGTGTCTTTTCGACTGAGAGCGTCAGCCACAACATTGGCTTTGCCTGGGTGGTACCTGATTGAGCATTCGTAGTCGTTTAGCAATTCAACCCATCGTCGCTGTCGCATATTCAGTTCTTTCTGTTTGAAGATATGTTCGAGGCTTCTGTGGTCAGTGTAGATTGCGCACTTGGTACCGTACAAATAGTGTCGCCATATCTTAAGTGCAAAGACGACTGCTCCCAGCTCTAAGTCGTGTGTAGTGTAATTTCGTTCGTGAACCTTAAGTTGGCGCGAAGCATAAGCAATAACTTTATCCCTCTGCATCAATACACATCCAAGACCTTGGATAGATGCGTCGCAGTAGACTACGAAATCGTCCGTGCCTTCAGGCAGTGAGAGGATAGGTGCGCTACATAGTCTATCCTTTAAGTGCTGAAACGCTGTTTCCTGTGCGTTACCCCAACGGTAAACAACACCCTTCTGCGTCAGTAGTGTAAGCGGCTGGGCAATCTTTGAAAAGTCCTTGATGAAACGTCTGTAATAACCCGCCAAACCCAAGAATTGGCGTATTTCGGTTGGTGTACGAGGCGCAGGCCAATTCTTGATCGAATCTACCTTGGATGGATCGACATGAATCCCATCCTTGTTTACCACGTGGCCTAAAAAGTGGACTTCACGAAGCCAGAAGTCACATTTGGAAAACTTAGCGTATAACTGTTCCGTTCGCAGAAGTTCCAGTATAAGTCGTAAATGATGCTCGTGTTCCTCTTGACTCTTCGAATAAATCAGGATGTCGTTGATGAAAACAATGACGAACTTGTCGAGATAGGGTTTGCACACCCTGTTCATAAGATCCATAAATACGGCAGGCGCGTTCGTTAGCCCAAATGGCATGACCATAAACTCGTAGTGGCCGTAGCGTGTTCTGAAGGCTGTTTTGGAGACGTCCTCATCCCGGACCCTCAGCTGGTGGTATCCTGACCTTAAGTCTATCTTAGAATAGTAGCTCGACCCTTGCAGCTGGTCGAATAAATCATCTATGCGCGGAAGAGGATAACGATTCTTGATTGTCACCTTGTTGAGTTCCCGGTAGTCTATACACATCCTGAACGTACCGTCTTTCTTCTTCACGAATAACACTGGAGCTCCCCAAGGCGAAGAGCTAGGACGTATAAAACCCTTTTCCAAGAGTTCTTGTAGCTGCTTTGACAATTCTTCCAATTCAGTTGGAGCCAAACGATAAGGCGCTCGAGCTATGGGTGCTGCTCCCGGAGCTAGCTCGATCTGAAATTCGACTTGACGATGAGGCGGTAACCCAGGTAATTCCTCAGGAAACACTTGAGGAAAGTCACATACTACAGGAATACCTTCAATCTTTTTCTCTTTCTTCGAGGTATCTGTAACGAGTGCCAAAATAGCAGTGTACCCCTTGCGTAAACACTTCTAAGCCTTCAAAAAGGAAATGATGCCACTCACGACACCACTCTTGTCGCCTTGAACTTCGAGAGGTTCTTTGCCCGACCGAGGAATACGAATAACTTTTTCTTTGCATAAAATCTCCGCTTGTTGTTGAGATAACCAATACATACCAATGACGACATCAAAGCTACCCAAGGGTATAGGAATGAGATCGATGGAGAAAGTCTGACCAGCGAGGATAAGATTACACCCTTTAACTATGTGCGTGGCCTCTAGGCTTTTACCGTTAGCTAACTCTACGACATGTTTGGTGTTTAAGAGAGTTGGTGCACGTTTTAACATTTCACTAGCTTTTAGAGACATGTAACTTGTATCCGCACCAGAATCAAATAGTACAGTAACATAAAAGTCGTCAAGAAGAAACTTACCCATAACCACGTTGGGATCATTCCTGGCATCACCCTGACCGATCACAAACATACGGCCTCTAGCACCATTGTTGTTATTGTTCCCACCGTTGTTGTTGTTCCCGTTGCCCTGATTGTTGTTGTTATTATTGTTCTGGTTCTGGTTTAACTGGGGGCAATCCCGCTTGTAATGACCTTCAGCCCCACACTGGTAGCATCCCCTATTTCCATGCTGCTGCTGCTGTGGCTGGTTTCGTGGAGCAGGTGGTTGTTGTTGCTGGTTCTGATTCGCAGGTCGTGAACTCCTGCAATCTTTAGCTTCGTGCCCGTTTTTGAGACATCTCTGACAGTAGGCCTTGCGACACTGACCACTGTGATGTTTGTAGCACCTGTTACACAGTGGATGATTTCCCCGATAACCACTCTGTCTCTGCCCACCAGAAGTTTGCTGACTTGGGCTCTGGTAGTCATTAGTCTTGCGTTGCTGAGCCTGAGATTGAACTATAGCTGAACCTTTGCTGGAATCCCCATCCCATTTCCGCTTGTTGTCACTGGGAGTAGCAGGAGTGACCGGAGTAGTAGCGGTAGTAGTAGTGCTGATGCGTTCAGGCAACTTGTTCTGCTCCACCGCCTGATCCGTGAGACGGTGAGCCAGCTGTACAACCTGCTGATAAGTGGCGAGGTTTGCTGAAGTGACGTGACTCTGGATCTCTGGCACTAGACCCTTGAGGAACAGTTCGATTCGCTTGATTGGAGGGTCCACCATCGTAGGACACAATAGAGCAAGTTCATTAGATCTTTTGGTGTATGCCTCAATCTCTGACCCCTTCATCTTGAGATTGAAAAACTCGACCTCCAGCTTATGAATATCATCCCTGCTGCAATATTCTTCTTTGATCATTTCCTTAAAGTTGTTCCATGGGGTAGCGTTAGCAGCAACCAACCCCAGCATTTGCACCTGAGCTTTCCACCATGTGAGAGCTAAACCCTCTAGGGTACCGGTGGCATACTTCACCCTGCGTGCCTCAGGGCATTCACACATTTCGAATACAGTCTCGATCTTTTCAAACCAGTGGAGGAGTCCGACTGCTCCCTCCGTGCCGCTGAAAGTACTGGGACGACAGTCCATGAACGTTTTGAAAGTGCAAACAGGTGCTTGACCTGTTGTGTGCGTAAGAGTAAACAAAAATTTTAGCACAAGAGTTGGTTTAGGAATGTAGGATCTAAGGACCCTAGTGTGAGTTTCAACTGCAGGGTATACCTCCTGCTTGTGCGGCGGCAACTGCCGCAGTAACTTGTTCAGCGATGAGAGCCGTCAATTGGGCTTGTGTCATGTTGATACGTCCAGACATGATCTTCATAGTAAAGATAGCATAAGTCAGAAGGGATCGCGAATCGTGCGATGACAGAAGAGTGTGAGCATATAAGCGTTCTCAAGCAGTAACGAATAGTAATCAATGTAATCTAAGCATACCACGAGCAAAGTTCTATGTAATTCTAGCAAGTAGGCAATAAATATAAACCTTATTACCTAGGATGTTGAGTCTTGCACGTGGAGCGAGGTGTCGTTGTGGATCGTTGAGCACTGTACTGGTTATAGTCTGGTTTCAATAAAAACATTTTTCCCTTATTAAAACCAAGTTCTCTATAACCAATGGCTCTGATACCAATCTGTCACACCCCCAAAATCCACACGCGGAGTATCACCGCTTGGAGGCGTGACTGACCAGGATCAAGCCACCAATCATATTGAACATAGTAAGTATTAAATGTAAAGCAATCAAACCAATATGAAAGGTGTTCAAAACATATGTATAAATTCAACGTTTAGCGGAAGCATAAATAAACCCAATCATAAGTAACAATTCAAATGTTTAAATGTTGTTCATAACATCCACAAACTGTGCCCACAACGACCGTGCCTCCCGTGCAAGCTCCATAAGTACCTAAGGTCCTGCAAGGCATGTAACAGAGAGTCAACAACTAGTTGAGCGAGTTCACAGTGAGTTTGTTTAGTTATAGTGTTCATAATGTAGTTCGTATGTTCATTTAGTAATCATGTATCGTATGTATCGTATCGCGGCCCTCTAGGCATGTTTGCGAAGTATAGTGGGGATTTCCCATGTTTGCTAGACTAGGTATAGTAGTATCGCGGCCCTTCCTGGCATGTTTGCGAAGATTAGAGTATATAGTTCGCGGCCCTTCTTAGGCATGTGTGCGAAGATTGTCATAATATCGCGGCCGACCCTTGGCGTGTGTGCGAAGATCGTTTAAATTAGTATAACCAGTCTAGTCTGTTCTTATCCATAATCCTTCCTCTACCGGGAATCATATATCTAAGTTCCATAAACTGAACGAATAAATAATCCAACCCATTCCCATCCTGGGAATCCCATGCCTTGGCTGTGTGAACTCACCTTGGTTTGCTCGGTATGCTAAGTGTATGCTCGCAAGTAATCAATCACGTCCTAAAGTATGCACGTATGTGAAATCAGTTTGTGTTCAAGTTGTGCACGTATGAACATGTAACACGTAATCACAATCATATACAAGATGATTACATTTAACAGCAGTTAAATATTCCAGTTAACACTTAACAGAGTTAACCCAAGTTACTGTGCAGATTACATATACGGCGAAACACAAAATTGGCGAAACATACATGCCGGCGAAACACATACATCGACGAAACACATTCTGTTTCGTCGAGTCTTGTTTGGCGAAACAAAATTTCAATTTCGTCGATTGCCCTTGGCGAAACACTTTATGTTTCGCCGAGAGTTCTGTTTCGTCAAACAGTTCAGTTACGTCATATCAGTTACATGCAGGAACCCTAATCATCACTAACAGCCGACATCAATATTATCAATCATGCAGTAATCATTTAACACAAAATCATCGTAACATCATCATAGCATAATCATCGGATTTCTTTAACGTCTAGCATGAACCCTAGTTTACGAATACAACATATCGATTAACATATCACATCATCAAACCCTATCAAGATGCTAACTTGCATTCAGAATCAGATCATAATAACAACATCCAGAACCGAGTATTCAATCATATTAAGTTTCGCATTAAAACCATTTATCCGAGTACCATATTCATATCGAAATCCGTATCATCATCATCATAACAAGAACCCTAATATTTAACATGTATCGATTTCAAATATACAACATCAAAGCAGAATCACATGACACATAAGCACGTACACGGATGAATGATCAATCAAGACACATAATCTACTAACCGAGATGAGGGTTTGATCGCACAAGGATTTCCGGTGGGTTCTAGTTCGCCGTCACAGTGAGAGAGCTCTAGGGTTTCGGTCGTGTTGATAGAAAATGTAAAAGTGATGCTGTTTTACGTACACATACACAAAATAACGTTCTGGGCCCAAGCTGGGCTTCGTGAATTATTGGGCCGGCGAAACAGACTTCTGTTTCGTCGGAATGTTCATGGCGAAACAGCCTGTTTCGTCGGAATGGGTTATGGCGAAACACTCTTGTGTTTCGTCGGGTTCCTAACAGTTTAAGTTTTACAAACAGTACACATGTTATACAATCACACATAACCATGCAAACACACCAGGTTTTATCATAATACAACTATATAGTCAAAGTCATCGTGCATTAAATGCGAACAAAGAATGTCGGAAATTCGAGTTGTCACATTGTCCCCAACTTGAAAGAAATTTCGTCCCGAAATTTAGCATGCAGTTACTGAGGAAAGCTAATGGTGTGACGTTGTTTACCTGAATTGTATCGTGGCTCCCCTGAGCATGTTTACGAAGATTACTGGTTTTCTTGGGGTGTCACATTATCCCCCCATTGATTTGGAATTTCGTCCCGAAATTCTGCATTGGTAGCTTCAGCCTCAGTAGTGGTTGCTTGGTTTCCGAATAACTGGGGATATTTGAGTTCCATTTGATCTTCGCGCTCCCAGGTGAACTCTGGGCCGCGGCGGGAGTTCCAACGAACTCGTACAAGAGGGATTCTCGTGTTCTTGAGGACCTTAACATCCCGGTCCGTGATTTCAACAGGTTCCTCGACGAAGTGCAACCGCTCGTCGATAGTGAGTTCCCTTAAGGGAACTATGTGGGTCTCATCTGACGTACACTTCTTCAGATTCGACACGTGAAAGACGTTGTGAACTGCACTGAGTTCAGGTGGTAAGTTCAGTCTGTAGGCCACTTTGCCTATTTGCAACCGCTCGTCGATAGTGAGTTCCCTTAAGGGAACTATATTGAAGAATGTGCTAAGCTGAAGCAAGAGTTGGAGACAGAAAGGATTGAAAACGAAAGAATCAGACGTTTACTGCAAAGTTATTCAAGTTCTGATTATTTGATTGACAGAATTTATCCAGCTGTTGCAGGTTTTGAAGCATTTCAAGACAAGAAGCCTGAAGAAAAGGATACTGGTAAGAAACAAAGTGCAAATTATAATAAGTGTCTGCCTCCGATCTGGGAAGGTTATTCTCCCAGAAAACCAAATGAGGAGCAAGTCAAAAAGGCTGTCAATATAAAGTTAAAATCTGAAACAACTGATGAGTTACCAGAAAACATTGATGTCACGTTCACATCGTCTGACACTGATCCTGAGTCTGAGTTAATAAAGAAAGTGGTCGATCAGGTGTTGGATAAGGATGAGGAGTCAAAGTCGGAGTCCAAAAGTTCGAATTCATCATCAGTTGACATTCCAAAGTCGTCGGTCAAACGGGTTTACAATAAAGAGTTTCTGTTATCAAAATCTAATTTGAATTACGAACCAATCAAAGTGGCATATACTTTAAATGATTCAGGCAAATTATATTCTGATGAGGAATTTCCAATAAAAGGTGTTAAACCAAAAATGATCAAAAAGGTTTTCAAACTAACAGAAATTAATATTTCTGAAATAAAAGATGTAAATCTTTCTGAAAAATCTAAACGTTACACCTCAAGAGTTCAACAACGTTTAAACAAGAAAAAGGGTTACAGTTCTAGTTTTCAAAAGAAACCAAACCATAACGGTAATTACAAAAAGAAAGGTCTCGGTTTTATTCTACCGAAAAATCATAAAAATTATAAAAATGATAAACCAAAAACTGTATTTGTTTCAGGAGCAAGTTCAGTGGAAGAAGAAAAGAGCTCATTCTGGAAGCAAACAAACAAAGAGTTCTTTGAAGAAAAACAAAAGATTGAAAAGAATGGAGCTTACCAGAAATGGGAGACAAGAACCTGTTATCGATGTCAAGAAGTTGGTCACATCGCCTGGAATTGTCCAAAGGCTACCAACACAAAACAGGAAGTTGTTTCTAAACTTAAAGAAAAAGTTGTTGACAAAACTGAACCACCAACTGAAAAGTTCAAAGTGTTTAAGAATTCAACATATGAAGTTGGTGAATGTTCGAAAAGATTTTACAAGAGAATAGTAAATCTTGACAACCAAAAGTGGGTTGTTAAGAAATCTGATGTGAAATCTGGCGATGAATCTGATTCCATAAAGTCAGAGGAGCCACAAGTTGAGCTAAAAATTGAAACATCAGTACCGCCAATGGATGATGTCAATTTTCCACCATTGTGGGCTGAAAATTTTAAACAAAAAGTTGGAAAAGTGGAAATCTCGAGTCAATTCTATTCTGAAAAGAAAGAATTTGATGTCGAAAAAGTTTTTAATGGAAATGTGAAAAAGATTTTTGTAAAAATGGTCGATGGAAAGGTCAAAGGGGTAAAAGATTTTTATGAAACAAAGAAAGCATCGTACTACCCGAGTAAAAATGAGGAGGTAACATCCAAGTTTGGTGAAGCTTGGATGTCTGTTTTTCATAAGTGAAAAAGTATGACTTGCCGGAGTTCCCAAGTTGGTAATCGCGGAGCATGAATCGGCATCATTCTTGAAAAATTGTTTTCGAAGAGGTTGATTTGCCGGAGCTTCCAGGTTGGTAAGTGTGAAGCAGGTATCGGCATTTTTTCTTGAGAAATTCACGAAAGTGATTTCATCTTACAAGTGGTAAATCAGGGACATTAAATTGTACTTGATTTTCTACAAGTGATATTTGTTGATTGATTTTAAAATTGTTATATCTTTCAAGTGGTTAAATAAAGGAGATCAATTCATATTATGTAGAACAAACAAAGTGATGAACTAAACCCTAACCCGCAAGTGGTTTATGAAATCAACAAAACTAATTTTCTGGAAAAACCATTTGATTAAAACAAACTTAAGTGTTTTGAAATCATAATGGGAAAATAGTTTGTTGTAAGGGGGGGTTCTGATTGTTTATGCCAAAGTGGATGGCGATTTGAAGTGATTCGATATCAGTTGTCATTTTACTTGTACAAGTTTGTTTTCAAATTTCTTTAAATGATTTTGAATTTTAGGGGGAGTAAGAATTTTCAGAAAATCCAAAAACATTTGAAAATTTGAAAAAGTCAAAAACATGATAAAATCAAAAATGAGGTTTGTTGTGAAAAAGAGGAAATGATAGTACATCAGTGGATGATCACAGCATGCTAAAGAATTGGAAAGTTAAAATGTGATAAACGGTCTCACATCATGCCTTTCGTGTTGAGAAAAACTCTTCTGATCGACATGGAGCCCTTACTCGTTTTAAGGAGTTAGTTCGGAAGTGTCCTCATAATCAAATTCCTATATGGGAATTATTGAAGTGTTTTGTGCGAGGTTTGGACTCGAAAGAACATAAGTACCTACTATCTGCGAGTAATGGTACCTTGTTGAATAACCATGAGGAAGATGATTAGGAGTTTCTAGAAAGAATGAGCAAAAACTCCAAAGAGGTTGCTATGGCGGACCGAGCCAAAAAGCATCCAACCTCAAGGTCTTGGCCCGATCGTGACGCTAGTTCTAAGGATCGGATTGAAACGTTAGGGCGGGAGTTGGCCCATATGAAAAGAAAGAAGTGGGTGCGGTGCAATATGTCGTGTGTGAAGAATGTGGTGACATCAGTACCGGACCAAGAATTACCTAGAAAGCATGACCCGAACCACCACGGATGTGAATCAAGTGTATGGAGACCGGAGGCAATATGATATGAACTCCAACACATACCACCCCGGATTGAGGAACCATCCTAACTTTAGGTATGGTAATGCTTCCAACCAAATGAACCCGAATTTCCAATCGGGGAATCAAGGCGGGTCCTCGTACCAACATCGCCAAGGCGGTAACCAAGGGGGTTACCAAAGAGGTTAAAATCAAGATAGTAAAGGGTCGGCGAATAATCATGGTGGCGGTGAGGATTTGGGTGCCAAGATAGATGTGATATTGAATGTAGTGAAGGAATCTAGTAGTGACATCAAGGAGATGAAAAGTGTTAATGAGATGAGGGATAAGTCGCACGAAGTGCTGGCAAAGCAAGTGGGTCAACTAGCGGAAGAAATGGCCCAAATGAGAGGAAGTGGAGGACGACTCCCAAGTGACACTACGGTGAACCCGAAGCATCAAAGCTCTAGCACAAGCAATGTGAGGAATGTACGTGTTAGCGCGGTAAGTCTTCTTTCAAATGATGAAATTTTTAGTGTCAACAGCATTCCACCACCACAATTCGTTGAGGGTGTAGTGGAAAATGTAAGTGATGAGTCGGAAAGTGAAAATGAACAAGAAACGATTTCACAAATTAAACTCGAGAACGTAACCAAAAAAATCTTTTTGTGAAAATTGTTTAAGTCAACTTCATTATAAGGCCAATGATATGGTTGTGGAGTTTAATACCATTCCCTATCCTTTGGCCTTACTGAACCCGATTAATGTCTCAAAGTTTGAAAAACGGTGCCCACCAAAGGACGAGAGGTGGGAAAACTTTAAACAAGCAAAAATTAATTTACCGTTACTTGATGACATTAAAAAGGTTTCGGCTCATGTGGAATGCTTAAAGGAGTTAAGCACTAAAAAACGGCACAACAAATTACCCGAACCGGTTGATTTGATATCTCATGTTAGTGCCGTTTTATCAAGTGCCTTCCCCCAAAAAGCTCAAGACCCGGGAGATCCTCTTATTTCAATCCAAATTGGTACATTCAAAATTTAGAGGGCGCTTGTCACAGCCCCGGACCCCACCCTGGGAGCGGGAGCCGTGAACCAGCCAGATGGTATCGGTGTTTATTAATTACGCAGCGGAAAAAAATTCATCAGGATCGTAGTTAGGAAATAATTTCAGAGTTTATAAAACACCAACTTTTAATATTAAATAAACGGGCTAAAACCCATATTTACATCAATTGTTTTTATAGGGATAAACCCAAAAAAATAAAACATAATTTTCTTCTTTTATTCAGGTATTGGTAGCCACTTTATTTAAGCCTTCAGTGCTCCACAGCTGGCTTCTACTATCTTTATAGCAAGTTGCCTGAAACGTGTTTTGAAAACATTTTATCAGTAATAAATACTGGCGAGTTCATTCCATTTTTATAAAAATATATTGTTATACTTTTACAGCAACAAGGTTTTTATATTTGTTTATATTTACCCAAAAACTCAATCAGTATTTGTCACATGGTGGCAGTTCCGATGTGACGGTGGTCATATCACTCATTGGCTAACTTTCGTCCAATAGTGAATTTATCAAGTAATTATATTTTATTATTATTCAAAGTATCTGTCACTAGGCGATTCCTGTTACGGTACTATTGATCATTCTTTCAACTAATGGCTCGAGTCATATTACTGTTGATCATTCTCTCAACTAGTAATTGTGGTCATATCACTGTTGATCATTCGTTCAACTAGTGACTCGGGTCATATACTGTTGATCATTCTCTCAACTAGTAATTGTGGTCATATCACTGTTAATCATTCTTTCAACTAGTGACTCTGGTCATAACACTGTTGATCATTCTTTCAACTAGTGCCTTTGGTCATGTCACTGATAATCATTCTCTCAACTAGTGACTCTGAACTTAGTAGTGTCCCGTGATATTACTTTGTCAAATATATTTTCTGTGGCACAAAACCACTTAACCTAGAAAATGAAATATATCATTTTCTGTCAAACTAATAGCTATAACTTTATCAAATATAATATATTAATTAAATAACTGTGATATTATTCTTTAATATATTAACGTAACTAAGATTAAAATATAATCTTAGTATATTAAAAGTAGAATATATTATTTTTGACATATTTTATTATGATATACATTTATGTCAAATATAACATGTAATAATTTAGTATATTACATATTATATTATATTTGTAGAAAATATATGATGTTTAATATTCTAGTAAAATATATTTAAGTCTTTTTCTTTTTCATTATTTATGTATAAGTTTATTCATCATGTTAATTTGCTTTGACAAACTTAGCCTAGCTAGGTGCCCCAAACCAACCACATAACATTGCCCATTCCACATATCTTATTTAAATTTATAAGATATATTCAATATTTTTATATAGTAATGTAAAAATAATATTAGTTATAGGCTATGGCTACTGGGGCATAATTCCCCCGTGCTTGTGGTCATGCTACTATTGGCTAACTTTTTGGCCAATAGTAACGAGGGTCAAGTAATGTATAAAATCTTCCATACAGGCAGTTATTGCAGAATATAAAAATTTAATTACTGTAAGTATAACTGATAAATATTTAGGATTTCGGAAAGCATTTTTAAATATAACTGTATCACAAAAAGGTGATAAAACTGTGAGAAAAGAGAATGGACTCACTTTGATTTTGAATGATTTTAAATATAATCTTATCTACATTTTGAACCAAGTTTCATTAAAAACGGAGTAGGTTCAAATATAATGTATTTTTATATTTTAGTTATTAGACGGTCACTAGGCACGTCTAGGTACTTCATATTTCTAACAGTCAACTTACCTGTAATCTACCCGTTTAATAATATAAGTTTTATATACTGTATTTTAATATAGAAAATAGAAATGTCACACATATATAAGCCAATTAATTAGTATAATATTTCAACCAAATAGTTTTTAAAACTATATGGGTTGAATAATTGTTTTAAAAATAAAACTAGTTACTAGTGGTTAATAAATTTAAACAACCTATAACTCTCATATGATAAAAAAATGGATATGTTACATCCTCCCCACCTTGTTTTAAATCTCGTCCGCGAGATTTGGGCTATGATGTCTCCTCTAGAGTTAGGTTATGTCTTAGTCATTAAGAACATTATTAAGGTAAATGATATAGAATCAAAACATCAAATTTTTGTGAATAAGAGTTGTACAAATAGTAGGACTTAATGGTTCAACTGAATTAGTTCAAAAAAATCGATGGCAAACGAATGAGACGAAATGATATAATTTCCAAGGTGACTAGGTTCAAGCCAAAAGAGACATTTGATCAATAGATGTCTAAATTGACTTTTTATAGGTTGTAAATGACTTTTAGAAACAATAGAGTTCACTGTCGAAAGAAAACTTACTTTGATTGTCAACAGAGGAAGACTCAGAATCAACAGGCTCAAATGAAATAGAAGCACGAAAATGATTTGTCAACTATCGAACCATAACAAGAGAAAAATCAGTGTGTTGACATTTATTGAATTGTAAGGATACACCGAAATACAATAGAGTTTAGTGTATCATTGTCTTAGTACATAATTGTATCGAGACTACTTTTGAATGATGAATCAAAGGAAAGACATACGTGATTTTGAATGATTCGTATGATTATGATTAGCCCAAGCTACAAGTTTATATCGACGCCGCAAGGTGTCGTAATGATTGAAATAGTTCAATAATTACGGTGACCAAACAAATTCACCATGTAATCAACTGAAAGTTTTAATGAAGTAAATTTGGATATTGATTTCAAATAAATCTTATAGGATTTTCAATTGATGATGAAAGACCAAATGAATATCATAGAATTTTCGATCAATGATGAAAGAAACTTTAGAGATACACCGGAATATGATATGAAATTGTGTACTCTTATCTTAACACATAATTGTATTAATACTGTTTAAGATAATGAACCAACAGAAATTAAATAAATAAATCCGTATATCAGGTGTGAAAATGAGAATAGCTCAAGCTTCAATTTAAAGAAAACGCCACCACAAGGTGTCGTAACCAAAAATAGGATTCAATGAAAGTGAAAACCAAACAAGTCAGTTATGGTTCTGAATAGATGAAATACTTGATAGAATGCATTTATTTATAAACTTTTATTTGTACTAGGTTCAAATAATAACTTAACTTAGATATTACATATCAGCGATTACGTCTGGAATCATTTCTACTTCTTGCGTAGTAAGTACGAATGCTCGCGCGTTCTTCTTAGCTCCGTCTATTGTTTTCGCCTTGTTGTCGAGTGCTTTGGTCCGTTTTGGGCAATATGGTTTGGTGTGTCCCATTTCTCTGCAATTGAAACAAATATTAGTTTTCCTTCTACACTCTTTCTCTATATGCCCGGTCATCTTGCAGAAGTCACAGTAGGGCGTTCTCCTAAAACGACATCTTCCTGAATGCTTTTTGTTATAGCTTCTGCAGGTAGGTTGCTCCAATGACGGTTCAGTTCCTTTCTTCTTGAATTCTTGAGAAATTTTCTGGGCTAATTCCTTCTTCTTGTTTTCTTCTCTTGTGCGGATTAGTCCATCTGTCAGGATGTTAGCTAGTTCAACTGTTTCTTCAATAGTCTGTGGTCTGGCGGCCTTGACTATGTCTCGGATTTCACTAACTAATCCCCAAATATAACGAGAAATTAGTACGGGTTCTGGCGAAGCCAGAGTTGGTACCATTCTCGCATATTCGAAGAACGTTGTCGTATATTCACGACAATTCACACCTATTATTTTATGATTTAGGAACTCGTTAGTCATTCGTTCCTTTTCATAAGGGGGACAAAATTTTCTTTCTGCCATTTCCTTGAATTTTTCCCAGTTCATGTCATAAGCTATGTCACTTCCTTTTGCCTGAAGAATTTTATTCCACCATTCTAAGGCTTCTTCCTTAAAGAGGTTGGACGCATACATCACCTTATCTTCTTCGGCACATTTGCTGATTTTAAGAACAGCTTCCGTCTTTTCCAACCATCGCAGAGCAGCCGTGGCTCCTTCACTGCCAGCGAACTCAATTGGTTTACAAGCTATAAATTCTCTGTAGGTACACCCGAGAGTCATCGCCTTCATTTTATTGGGAAATGGGGTGTTGATATTATCATCATTGCTTCCGTTGACACTATGGCTAAAGCTGTCGTCGCGAGTACGCTTGCTACTCACAACTTTGGTGGGTTCTACGGGGTTTTTAACAGCTTTAATTATTAAAGGTAAAGCATTAGCTATTCCTTGGGCTATTAGATTTTCTATAGCATTTTTATCCAAAGGATTTTCATTATTAGCATGAACTTCTGGATTATGTGATACTTCATTCGACATCTGAATGGCAAACATTTTCAATTATTAATTTCACAGAATAATTAAAACAATACTTCCAGGAACCATATGTGCATATCTACATATATATATTCATATATTTAAATCTACAAAAATAACACATATGTTACATTGTATTAATTTCCTAACTTTATTGTTTCAGATTAGGTATTAAAAGAACACCTAAATAGCTTAAACAAGTGGCTCTGATACCACCTTCTGTCAGAGCCCCCGACCCCACCCTGGGAGCGGGAGCCGTGAACCAGGCAGATGGTATCGGTGTTTATTAATTATGCAGCGGAAAATTTTTCATCAGGATCGTAGTTAGGAAATAATTTCAGAGTTTATAAAACACCAACTTTTAATATTAAATAAACGGGCTAAAACCCATATTTAATTCAATTGTTTTTATAGGGATAAACCCAAATAAATAAAACATAATTTCTTCTTTTATTCAGGTATTGGTAGCCACTTTATTTAAGCCTTCAGTGCTCCACAGCTGGCTTCTACTATCTTTATAGCAAGTTACCTGAAACGTGTTTTGAAAACATTTTATCAGTAATAAATACTGGCGAGTTCATTCTATTTTTATAAAAATATATTGTTATACTTTTACAGCAACAAGGTTTTTATATTTGCTTATATTTACCCAAAATCTCAATCAGTATTTGTCACATGGTGGCAGTTCCGATGTGACGGTTGTCATATCACTCATTGGCTAACTTTCGTCCAATAGTGAATTTATCAAGTAATTATATTTTATTATTATTCAAAGTATCTGTCACTAGGCGATTCCTGTTACGGTGGTCATATCACTGTTGATCATTCTTTCAACTAATGGCTCGGGTCATATTACTGTTGGTCATATATATATATATATATATATATATTTGCACTCGTGTTAAGTATAATAACCCTAATTCAACATTGTCCCTATGTCACGAGACAGAACCCCAACGAACTTAGTCGGGCAGAGCCTTGACATGCGTTATGTGGCTCCAGATCAATCGAAAAGGGTGGCGGTGATCGGGAGTTAAAACACTTAGAACGAGGCAGAGCTTTATTATTATTATGAGGTGAATACATATTAAAAGAAAAGAAAGGAAAAAAAAAGAACATAACTATATTCTATAAAGAGGTGGCCAGACTCAAACAAGAAAAGAAGTTAGAGTCATTCTAAATTGAAGATGGGTGGCTATTTATATCACTTTTCTATAAATTTAGAATACCTGCATGATGGACACCTATCATCTAACATTTAATTCCTTTGATTCAAGCAGTGTCCACGTATATACATTCTTTTCAATGTAAAGTTACTTGTTAATTTTTTTTGTTTTATTATTATTTTATTATGTTCGTACATTTTACAGTAAATTTTGATTATTTATATATTATAATTAATTCAGCTGCTTCACTTATTTGGCGCGTATAACTTGTAAAATATAACGTTTTATAAAACAATAAATATGTCATTAGAACGAGAATAATCTTATATACATTTTGAAACAAGTTTCATTAAAAACGGAGTAGGTTCAAATATAATGTATTTTTATAATTTAATTATTAGACGGTCACTAGGCACGTCTAGGTACTTCATATTTCTAACAGCCAACTTACCCACCCGTTTAATAATATAAGTTTTATATACTTTATTTTAATATAGAAAATAGAAATGTCACACATATATAAGCCAATTAATTAGTATAACATTTCAACCAAATAGTTTTTAAAACTATATGGGTTGAATAATTGTATTAAAAATAAAACTAGTTACTAGTGGTTAATAAATTTAAACAACCTATAACTCTCATATGATAAAAAAATGGATATGTTACAGCGCTCCTAGATCTTGGAGCTTGTGTGAGCATCTTACCCGGGAGTCTGTACGACCAATATGATTTTGGTCCGTTGAAAAAGTTGACACCCCCGTGGTGTTGGTCGATCAGACTCCCACAAATCCAAGGGGGATGGTGGAAGATGTGATAGTGAAGGTTGAAGATTGCTATTACCCAGTTGACTTTTTGGTAGTTGACTATGTTGGATGTGTTGAGGACACCTAACTGATAGTCATACTGGGTAGACCGTTCCGCGCAACAGCTAATGCTATAATAAATTGCGCAACAGGAACGGTAAGCATGAAGTTTGGGGATCAAGAATTGATTTTAAATGTATTCCCTAAGTTTACTAACCCACTTGGTGAGGATAAGTGTCCTAAGAAGGACATGAATCCAAACAAAAAGGTATGTGCTATGGTTGGTAGGTTTGGAGAATCGAAGAAGAAACCGGTTAAAAGAAGAAGATAAAGAAATCACCTCAAGAGAAGAAGGCAGAGGAGGAACTGAGGAGATTTGGCCCATTCGGGAATAGATGGTATGTGTCATGGCTCCCGTCCCGGTGTGACCCGGTCCAGGAGTCGCGGGACAGAAACCCGTGGTATTTATTATTTGAGTTGACAGCGGAAGTTTAACATGATCTTTTAAAACTTGAAAATGCCCAATTATTTTTTTTCATAATTTGGGACAAAACCCTGTAATTTTCAATAGAGGAATTTCATGAGGAAATTCCCTGTTTTATAGAACATGTTTATTTATTTAACTGAGCCACCACTTCAAGCTTTATTAGTGTTCCGTAGCACTTTTCCTTGATTCACAGTAGGTTACCTGAAACCTGTTTTAAAAATATTTTATCAGCGGGAAAATACTAGCGAGTCACTCAAGTTATATAAAACGACACATCAGTTATAAATTACAGCATAAGAACGATTACAATGGCTACTATCTTATTTTTATCTGGCGCCGTATCACACCATTCGAGTGCCCCTTCTTTAAAAAGATGCGACGCGTACATGACCTTGTCTTCCTCGGCACATTTACTTATTTTAATCACCGCCTCGGTTTTCTCCAACCAACGCAATGCAACAGTTGTCCCTTCATTGCCTGCAAATTCAACAGGTTTACAGGCAAGAAATTCCTTGTAAGTGCAAACAGGCGTTGCAGCTTTCATTCTCTTAAGGAATGGGGCTTGCATCCCATCATTATCATTATTATTATTGTTGCCGCCTCCATTTACACTATTACTGAAATTGTCGTCGCGAGTACGTTTGCTGAGAATAATTGGTTGAGGTTCAACTGGATTTCGGGCAGCAGCAAGGATTGCTGGAATAGCATTTGCTATTCCCTGGGCAACGATGTTTTCTATATCTTGCCTATTAAGAAATTGATCTCCGTTATTTTGTTCAGATTGGTTAACTTCATTAACTGGCTCGTTGTCGGCGTGTTCCATCTGATAATTATCAATATATAAATATATAAATTATTGGTAAAAATTAATAGCCAGTCACCATAAAATAATCACACATAAGCATGTCAACATGTATAGCCAAAATTGTCGACCTTGCGACGTTGATATTTTTATATATTAGTATGCATCATTACACACCCGTTATATTACAAAAGTTTTATTTTGAGTTATTTTACATTATTATATTTTGATTAATATTTAATATTATTTTATTATTATTAAACACATAAGCACACAACCACATACGATCCCCGTCAGCTGGCACTTCAGAAGCGACGTTCCCTCTCGTCGTATTTCCATGATATCCTCTCCCCCACTTCCCGGATTCTGTATCCTGCGTCCACCAGCTCCTCGCCATAATGGCGGAGTTCAGCCAGGTTTTTAGTGCTCATAGGTGGGTTTGGTGTAGGCTCTGGGTCAAACTGGGGGAAAAAGGTATTAGGGTTATTCAAGAGGTTCTGAAATTGCCAATCACTTGTCCACCATTCCTCCAGCTCTCCAGGTAGAAGTTGGTGGTTGACTATGGGATCTGGGATAGCAGGTTCCATATTAACTAGAAGTTGTGATTCAATTGGGTAATTGAAAAGGTCTTCATTGGCAGGTCCAATGTGGTCACAATTTGCCAGTTTGCGATCAAGCTCCTCCCAGGGTGGCATTTCCTGGGCTTGCCCTGAACTTTCCCCGATCTCCTTTCCTTTGCCTTTATCCCTGGGATCCTTAGTCCTTTTAATCCTTTGTGCAGCTGGCTTCTTCCTCCGTACACGTCTCCAGCCTACGATTCTCCTTCTTTTCTTCGTCTTGGGTTTCTCCTGGGCTTGAGCCTGGAATTCCATAGGTTCTTCAGTGTCGGCCAGATAATCAGAAAAGTATCTAGAAACTTCTACGTCAGCAGGATAGATAGTGAGATTCTGAAGAGCTTCAGACAACTCATTCATGTTGTTTAGCAGATATAGAGAGGAAACACAAAATCCTAATTAGAAAGTTATATATTGCAAATTAAATTTCACAGAATCACAGAGTGGCAAATTGAGAAATTAAGTATTTCTAAATACTTAATTGGCTTAAAAACCTGGCTCTGATACTACCTTTTTCTGTCACAGCTCCTGTCCCGGTGTGACCCGGTCCAGGAGCCACGGGACAGAAACCCGTGGTATTTATTATTTGAGTTGACAGCGGAAGTTTAACAGGATCTTTTAAAACTTGAAAATGCCCAATTATTTTATTTCATAATTTGGGACAAAACCCCGTAATTTACAATAGAGGAATTTCACGAGGAAATTCCCTGTTTTACATAACATGTTTATTTATTTAACTGAGCCACCACTTCAAGCTTTATTAGTGCTCCGTAGCACTTTTCCTTGATTCATAGTAGGTTACCTGAAACATGTTTTAAAAATATTTTATCAGCGGGGAAATACTGGCGAGTCACTCAAGATATATAAAATTACACATTAGTTATAAATTACAGCATAAGAGCGATTACAATGGCTACTATCCTATTTTTATCTGGCGCCGTGTCACACCCTGGTGACGATGGTCATACCACTATTGGGTCCTTTCACCCAAGTAGTGATGATTATCGCTGTTAGGTTTGTTAACCTAACCGTGAGAGATTAGTAATGTGCACAATACCCCACTTGCCAGTGGTTCAAGATAACCAAGACTTAATCCCTGTAATTATAACTTTTGAAAATAAATGGAGTATTGTAAAACATTGTTGATAAAAAGAGAATGACTCACATTGCAAGTTTAGACGGGCAGAGTTTAGCCTACTGATAAGCCTGGTAACCTAATTTAAACAGCAATGCATACGAAACTAGGTCAGTACCTTAATACAACATTTACGATAACTCACGAAATCAAAACCCTCACGACGAATGACAAAGTATAGCCCAATTACGGGCAACACTTAAACATCCATCAGATCGGTTTCAATCGATTGGACATTATATCGTAGCAGTGATCGAGTTAATACCCTGTATTCGTAGCAGCGTTTCCCTACTCGGAAATTCGAATTTAAGTAGTATAGGATCGTTTTGAAACTGATTTTTCGAACACAGAGGCAAGTCCCAGGTCCAGGAAATTTATAGCAACTTTTTTAGTTTTACGCGGCCCGTGTAAACCTTAACATAGGTTTTACGCGGCCCGCGAGAACCCCTACTCTACGTGTAGGCTTTGTGTGTCACGAGTAGGGTTGCCAGGTGTGCGACACGTGGCTTGAACACTTATCCGGAACATTTTTAAGTTGACGCGGCCCGCGTAGACTTACCTTATGGTTTACGCGGGCCACGTGAAAACCAGATTTCATGTTTTCTTGTTTTTCATGCGTATTAGGGTTTCAGGGGTCCGGGTTTTCACTTACGGGTCGTTTTGGGGCATTTTTGCAGGTCCTTACAGTATGAATCACCGATGGGCGATTTGGATGAGTTCGTGGGCGACAAGCACGCCATTCGACCACCATGAGGTGGTAAGTTAATTGTTGTTATATATTTTTTATAGTTCATTTTAGTTTATTTCCGTAGTCTAGTTTGTCTTGTTGTACATTTCCATTCCGTACTTTGTTTTGTTTAGTAGTTAAATGAACTTTGTGGGTGTGTTCCCTATATAACCCTCACGATACCTCTCGTTATCCCGAGCTATCGGGAGGTTTAAAAGGGCTTGTTGCATAAGCTAAATGCAACCGTGATTCCGACGAAAGTGATTTAGGTTTATTGTTATTGTTGTAAATTCTTTTTTCCACAAAATTCAAACTGAAGTAACGAATGACTTGGTAAATCTTTTATAAAAATGGTAGAACGGGTAACTAACAAATTTTGATGGTTTTGAGAAGCATGCTTATACACAAGGATTTAGATTTGTAGGTACATTATGTTCGTGAGATGACCATTTTTATTGAAGAATGAAGACCACACGAGGAACAAGGCGAATCCAGATGCATTCGTTTCCTTTTCTTTGATTATTAGTAGTTAATAAGTGGATTGTAGTTTGTATGTTATTGACCGGGGTGAAATTTTGGGAGTTTAGTCGTGCCACATCCCTTGTGCGTTTTAAAAGATCCATTCTTACACATTGAGGACAATGTTTACCTCAAGTGTGGGGATGGGGAGAAAAAGTTTTCGGTTTTTTACCCCTTTCATTTAAATACTACACATTGAGGACAATGTTGACCTCAAGTGTGCGGATGGGGGCAAATTTCAAAAAAATTTCAAAAATGTCTTTGTTTGAAGCAATCTAAAAGCACAAGTAACTAAGTCATTGAGGGATGACACAACCCATTTGGTCTTATGTCATGGTCGAGTTCAAATGATTAAGCATGAAGGGTATTTAGCGGGTGGTTATTTGGGAATAATCTGCCTAAGAAACTAGTACATTATGCATATCACATACCATACCCTTATACGTGAGATCTTGAGCCACTTTTACACATCATCAATACATACATATTTCTTTGTTTGAGTGGACCATTAGTCGCGTATTGTATAACTTGCAACTTTTGATACGTTTAAGACCATCGACCGAATACGAGCACAAGAATGATTAAGGCATTAGGTAAACCTTTTCTTTTTACACCATTTATCTATCCTTACCCAATTAAATCCCTTAATCGCCAACTTTGAGCCTAAACCTTTCGTTTGATCAACCCATTTAGCCCACGACCGTTAAACCTTTTATTTTTGAACCCGTGTGATGAAAATTCGATTTTAGGTTTATTTGTTTGTATAGTTGTGATTTATACGTGAACAAAAATCAAAAATACAAAAAACGTTGTGAAAAAAGAACAGAAAATTGTTGAGAAAAATACAAAAAGGTTTTTATAGTTTGTTGAATAAAAGGCGAAGAATTTTTGCCCTCTAGTTGATGTTTGTAGTTAGTTATGTTTAGAGTAGTTGTTTTGTAATAAACATCGAGTTTTCATCACCTTAGCCACTTTAAAAATATCATATTCCATACCCTTAGCCTAGCCCCGTTACAACCCTTTAAAGCCCTTTTGACTTGTACTTTGTATTTGTGTCTGGTGGTGGAGAATGATTGAGTTGCAAGCTTATGCAGGTACGTGTTCTAATCGGTTTGAGTGATTACTTAAAAAGTGATAATGCATCATTTATTAGCCAATCTTCGAACCGAGTGGAGAGAACATTGTGAGGGATGTGCATGATTTGTTAGTTTCAAGGGCGGGTTAATCCTGGGTAACCATCTTTATGTGATTATTCATTTTACCTCTTAATATTTTGAAAATTGTAAAAATCATGAACGGGTATGACATTAGACCTTAACTTATGTCTCGAGAATGGGATGTGTGTTCTTCGTTCGACCCACGTGAAAGTGAAAAACAAATTTGCTTGAGGGCAAGCAAAAGACAAGTGTGGGGATGCGATGCTAGTCGAATATCGGTGTTCTAATGTGTTTAAGTTTATGTTTTTACATAGCTTTTAGTTTCGAATAGCCTACTTTTGATTAGAATTGTGTTTTGCAGGTCTAATAGAGTTTAAGGAGCTATTTGGAAGCTATTCAGAGCACCGGGAGCGAACGGGATCGACCGGAAGCATGAAATATGAAAAAATGAGGAAACGCACTCTATAAGGACCGTCAGTGACGCCCTAGGGCCGTCGTCGACGCGGATTTATATGCCCCGTCGATAAAAAATGGCGTGGACAGCGAGCTTTTGCATCGACAGGAAACTGAGTCACAGAGCAGGCGTCGGCGACGCAGGGGGGTGCGTCGGTGACACCCCCTTCTGCGTGCCGACGGGTTTTCTTGTTCAGTTTCATTGTTTGACGATTAAAAACATATTTGGGGGTCCATTTTCGGGGGTTACACTTTGTATTAAGTTTGAATTGAGTTCTTGGAGCCTAGAAACCACCAACTTTCATCCCCAATCCATCTAATCATCACATAATCATCCGAATTCATCACCAATCTTCATTCCACAACCCTAATCACCATCCATCCTTTAATCCACTTATCACTACCATTCATCCTAAACCCTAATCACCATTTTCACCACTTCAAAGCTTTAAGATGATGATGTTCAAGTTCCAAGCATCCATTGATCGCATTCATCCTACCATGAACGGCTAATTCCTGTGGGTTTCACCCTGTGTAGATTTTTGTAAGGTTTAGGGTTTACTATTTGTTTAATACTTGGTTTGTGACAATTTGAATTGCATTTGAAACATTGGATAATTGTCTTACATTTGTATTGAATTTACGAATTGACGAATGAATATTAAATTTGACTTTGTGAAATGAATATGCGTATTTATGCCTTGTCTTGTGTTAGGATTTAATTGTCCGAGGTAACAAAGTGCATTGTGGTCCGTCTTGAACGTTGATAGCAATTGGCACCTAAGCTTCGTGATTTTAAAACCGTTAATGATCTAATTCATCTAAACCGAGTTAAAACATCTAGTAACCCTAGGCTTTGCAATTGTTGAACCAGTTGTGAACCTTGTTCTTATTTATTATTTAAAATCGTTAATCAAGTTTTTGTTCCATTGTTCAAAGTTCTTCGTCGTTAATAATCAAAACCAATTTGTCGGTCCATTCCGACACATTTTCAAACAAACAAATTGACAAATTTATTAGCAAGCTTCAAAATTAAAGTGACAACATCGAAAATCAATCACATCCATACGCAAACCACAAACTCTTCATGGTTCGACCCCCTTACCACTAACGCATTGTTAAGGGTAATTTGGGACTATAAATCTTATCTTTGACCAAGGCGCGACACTCCGATCACCACGTCATCCTTTTTTTTGTACCTCATTCAGTTGTTCTACAAACTCATTTGAGCATCCACAACGTTGGACTTGCTCCAAAATCTAGACCTTCTACATCAACATGCCTCATCATTCCAAATTACAACCATTCCAAGCCTATTTTTTCCTCCAACACTAAACCATTCCAAACCTCCACCTCATCATCTACTTTTCCTTTTATTTAACCTATTAATAATTTATTTATTTATTTATTATTTATTTATTTTATATTATTTTTATTATTTTGTTATCTAGTATATTTATTTAATAATAAATTCAAATTAAAATTCTAAAAACGAATAATTATTTTTTCCAATAGTTCTTTTTTTCAAATGGCTACTTTGCAATGACTATTTTTTCAAACGCTTACTTTTGCAACGGCACCATATGCACTTCTCAACTCACAATTGACTACAAAAACTCATAAAAAATTGGCAAAAAGACCTTAGAGTGAAGATGAAGACATAGCTTTGGTCACCTCTTAGATGGAGGCGCCCGATAACAGACGAGAAGCCATTGGATTTAGAACAACTTATTTCAAGGATTCAGGCAATCTGTAGGTGAAATAAATCGCTCTTTGAACCAAGCTTTTTCAAGGTCTAGTTGTCTTTTAGTGTAGGCTTGAACATTTCCTCAACTCTTCAACGTTATGATGGCTCATGGTGACGGCATAAGAGAGGTAGAAGTGATTCTCGATGCCTTTCAAGAATACCAGGATACAAAGCATAAAAGATTTACTCACATCTCGTTCTAGCAATTACTAAGAAACCATCATCGTATGCAACCTGCTGTGCATCCGGATTGCCGACCCCGATGGTTCAGAGGTTGATGGTTAGTTAATTATGTATTTTGTTTATGTTTAATTTTCTAGTTTGTTTAGGTTGAACTATGTAGTTTGTTTAGGTTTAATTATCTAATTTGTGTAATGTTTTTAATTATAATAAATTTGTTGTTATGGTTTATATTGTTTTTATTTTATATATAAGGGAGGGTTAATAGGGGAACACTAAAAAAGCTGGAACCAGGGAACCATATATTTAACATTTTAAAAATTCAACTTAACATGTTAAAAATCAACTTTAAAAAAAAATCGGAGTTTTTACATATAAATACTTCTAGAAGCCTTTGAAGCAAAAAAAAAAATCAAAAACGAAAAAATTAAAAAAATCTTAAAAAAAGGTAAAAAAAAAACTTACAAAAATGTTTTTTTTTTCATTGGAATAGCTTCTAAACATCTTAATATGCAAAAGCTCCTAAAAATTGAAAAAAATAAGTTTAGCAATTTTAAATTGAATTTTAAAATATATTTAACATGTTAAATGCATTATTCTTCGATTCCTCATTTTTAGTGTTTCTCATTGAACCTCACACTATATATAAATTTATGTTATTTTAAATTTATATATTTATTTTATTAATTTTAAAAAAAATAAGCTTTTTTTAATTTAAACAAGCTTTTTCTTATTTCAAAATTGATTTAAATGGGAGTAGGGGGTTGTTCACATGTGGTTTTTGGCCTCGTCCGGACAAATTTATTAAATCATATATTTAAAAAGAACTAATTTAATGTTTTTTTCATGTATGATTTTTAACTTTTTACCTTTTTGTTACTTAAAAAAGAACCAGCAAACAGAGTGTGAAAAGTGTAACTGAATATCATTTCCAGAAACTCAGGTAAAATAATAAATAAACAAAGTAAGAAAAATAAAGGAAATGGGTTTTTTTTTAAATCAACTTCATTAAACAAACGCCTCCGACCTAAAAGGGCAAAAGGCCAATACAAAAAACGCCCCCGACCTAAACGGGCAAAGGACAAGACATTACAACATGTACAATGGGTAATTACACCATTCCCTCCACCGGTTGTCTTTGAATGAAGACCTATTCTTCAACCAAACATTCTAGACTTCATTTCCCCCGTAATGTCTTGTGAAGTTACTCTCTTATTACCAAAAGCCATCTCGTTTCTACCTTTTTCAAATATACCAAAAAGTTACCATGATGATGTCGTGTATAATCTTTTTTTCTTTTGTACTTAAGTTAATAAAATGGTGAGCTTCCATAAGATCTCCAAATGCGAAAACATATAAAGGGGGGACGTTACACCAATCACTAAGAGACATCCAAATGCTATTCACAAGAATAGAAGCCGTAAACAAATGTTCACATGACTCATCTTACTCTTCACAGAATAAACATAAATTCGAAGGGATGTGGATATTCCTTTTCCGAAGATTCTCTCTCGTAGCCAATCTATCCAAGTTCGCCCTCTAAGCCATGATGTTACACTTGAGGGGGACCCATCTGCACCACTTAAATGTTAAAAGCTCCAAGACCCCCTCCCCCCCCCCCCATCTTTTACCCGTAAATTTTTAACCGAACTAACAGGAAAACCTCCTGACTTGTCACACACCGGATTCCACGTGTCACCGGTGGGGAGTATCGTGACGTAGTTGGCAACATAATAGTCAAACAACACAATATATAAATGCACAGCGGAAGCAAAAGATAAATATTATTACATTCCTAATATAAAGTAATATCCAGTATTACAACGGAAAGTAAAGGATCCACATGCGGATCTTAAAACATATCATTTGTTCAACAGACTTTAGACGCCTAGAACTTGCAAGATTCCTTATTAGCGCCCTGAGCTTCCAGCCAATTACGTTCAGTACCTGTCACTTAACCTTTTTGGAAAATACGTCAGTTTTCACTGGTAAATACACTCAACCGACTCATTTGAAAAGAGTTTAAGAAAATTGATTTGAATGCACGTGGCACAAAATATCTTTTATAATTTGATTAAAATGCACAGAGGCAAAATTAACCTTTTTAACTTGGAACAATTATATTTATAACCTTGTATACATATTTACATGTTCGTTGTACGTTCAGGGCCCGATGTAGAAACCGAGTCAGATTAACAGACACACCACAAGTATAGGCCCACATGGAAGTGAGATATCGTTATTACTTAAGCAACTGCCAGGTGTATGCCTACACCCCGTGCTTAAGACGTGGCCATTTTATAATACAATGATGTCAAG
Organism: Helianthus tuberosus; assembly: GCA_030545235.1. Lineage (NCBI taxonomy): Eukaryota > Viridiplantae > Streptophyta > Magnoliopsida > Asterales > Asteraceae > Helianthus > Helianthus tuberosus. The sequence continues at coordinate 223,670 of JARYGA010006924.1, forward strand.
GATATCCGGGACATGGTCATTAACCCCTAAAGGCTTTTATTTCAAACAATACATATTAAACTGGGTTACCTCAATAATTTAATCACAATCCGATTAAACATTCAATACCCGACCAAGCGGTATCATTATACCGTATTCCAAGCCCGTATAGGGAAAATAAGTTAAGAGTATTTACCTGAGCTAGCTCCTGTCTTAAATAGCAAGAATTTAATAACTCAGCCGTATTCACTTAAGTAAGCGTAGCTACCATTTACCGGAAGGCTCTAGTCTGGAATGATGGTATAAATAACTAATTAGAATGCTAACGGGTCTTTAATTAAGCCTAAGCTTAGACCTGTTAGTCTTACAGGAAGATACGGTTCGTACGCACGATTAAGCGAAGACCGGAATAGAATGTGATTTAAACCCGACATGTTCAGAGACATGTCTTATATGGGTATTTCATACACATTCTGGATTTTGAGATAAAACCAATAAGGTTTGACCCGTTTCGGCTAATTTATGTAAACTTGTTACATAAACCGAACCGTACGCGTAATAAGCGTGACGGGTATTCATGAGAGCTATATACAGGTTTCCTATGTTAATTTATGCCTCAAATATGTTGTGACATCAGTAAGATGCCTTTCATTATGCCCGAAACGTATTTAAACACAAACTTTGCCCCGTAGGGGTAGTTTGGGCATTTAAAAGGTTATAAAAGAGTTTAAGTATTTACCTGAGTTACAGGTCTGATATAATCAGCAAAAATACTTATTTTTATAAGTTATAACAGTAGGATATTTTATATGTGTGAAATTTATCAATTATTACCAAACTATGCACCGTAGGGGCATTTTGGTAATTTCACATAAGCCGAAAAGCTCAAAACCGAAGTCTGAGTTAAACAACTTTTGCTTACTGTTAAAATATTATGATTTGCCTAAAATATCAGTGGGTATTAACCCTTGTATGTTTAACATAGTTTTAATACATACTATGCGTGAAAAACGCTTAATAAGGCGATTAGAAGCCGTTTCCGGGTTCTACCGATAAGGCTAATATTTTTATTATTCCAGAAGGCTTAAAATAATTTATTTATCATATGTAATTAGTAGCAAAAGGTTTGGAGTCGTTTAGATATGTAAAACTCATTTTATAGCCCGTATGGGCAAAATCCGACAATTACCGGATTAAGCCTACGCCTATAAGTTATGCTCAGCCTAAAATTAATTAAAAATCTTTAAAAATCCCAAAATAATATATTACATCAGTGGGTAATAAGTTTGATACCAAAAAGTAGGCTTAACTAGGCTAAACGCTAATTACGCCGTTTAATTAACATAAAGCCTTCAATTTACGCTAACGAGCATAACTCTTAATCTACACCTCAAACTGATGTCAAACTTTGCATACAAGTTTATATATCAGCAATTAAAGTTTCTACTCTTTTACATTTTCAAAAATCACGTTTTAAGGTAATAAGGGCATAATGGTCAACATATGGGCAATTAACGGAATCATGCTTATTAATTGGTTAACTAATGAACCATGGTGTATAATCACAGAGGGTTATACTAGGATGTAACCTGGTCCAAATGAAGCTCTTAGGTATTTCTAAAACATACCGTAACGGGTCAGAACTGAAAGTCAAAGTAAAAGTCACACTATGCGACTTTCGGTTCCGAACCGGGTCTAAACAGGAAATTGTCGGGTTGAACATGTTTAGACATGTTCTTACACTAATTACCAAGTTATATTAATGATCAAACAGGTTGTATGTGTTCTACATTTCTAATCATGCATAAATTAGAATTTAAGTATCCTGTTGACTTTTTCTTAACAAGTTTGACCCGACATTTGACCTAGTTAGAGTGAGAATCAGGGGGAACCCTTTTGAGGGTTTATTACCCACATAATTACCAACTTATAACTACTTTCACTTCGACTAATCACTGGACTAACAATGATTAATCGTTAAGTCAACCATTAATTACGACGGTTTGACTTTTAAGCTAAAACTAAGCTATAACTTAATTAAGAAAGGATTAGTAAACTTACTGAGTCCTATGATTGATTAGGAAGGTCTTGTGTCTGCTCTTAAGCTCCCAAAGGCTCCAGAATTGCACAAGAGATGAATGATCAAATGGTTGCAACTTCATGCCCTTTTATAGTGATTTAATCACTACAAAGTGTTGACACACAAGTCTACAACCATCCACAAGTCACTAACAAGTGTCCCTAGATGTTTAGGGGTGGTTTAGGGGCCAAGCATGAAGAGGCAAATTGATTTAATGGCAGTTGCAAGGCTAAGGCAGACAAGAGATCAAAAAAAATCACAAATCTGTCCAGATGAGGCAGTCGCGTAGCGCGACTGCAAGGGGTGTAAGGCTCGCGCTACGCGAGCATGTGAGGTCAGCCAACATTATTTTTCCTTAATTGCAGTTTTGGTCCCTGGCCCTTCTAAAGGTCGCTTTCATGTCTTGTTTTGCACATTGAGCCCTTGAAATTAACATATAAGGGCTTTAAGACATTTACCCACTTTGTTAAGTCCCCGGTTAACTTTATTGTTACCCGAAAAGTCCTAACTTTCAACGTTGACGCTTTAACCCCTCGCACACGAATTTGATCATAACTTTCTCATACGATAACGAAACCTTATGAAATTTATGGCGTGCATTCTAGTGAGCATAATTTACCGTTACAAAGCTTCGGGTTTGTCAAAAGGTCACTCAGAGGTATAATTTAAACATGTTGACACAATTAGCCCCTGTAGTTTGTAATCTCTCACTTTTAGCTTCGTATGATCCATGATTTATTCGTTTGAAGGTATGAGCATTATGTAGGGTTAATATGAAGTATAGTTATTCACTGTTGACATTTTGAACACGTATATTCACATGCTTTTCATGTTTGTCAACTTTAGTCCATCTAGAGTATTATTTCACACGTTCAAGCTTATGAAACATGTCAATACATTATAGGACGTGAATTTTCGAGGTGTTACATCCTCACCCCCTTAAAAGAAATCTCGACCTCGAGATTTGTTAAAGTAAAGGGAGTATTTTCTGCCTTATATTGGGCTTAATCTTCCCCAGTACTTTTGAGCCTCTAAGGCACTCCAATTGACCTTTATAATAGGTACATGTATCTTTTTGGAGCTTCTAATCCTGTCGATCCTTAATCGACACATGTTTCTCATCATATCATAAATCTGCATATCATTATGTGATAATGCTTCTTGACTTATGGGCGAAACACATCCTTCAATTACTGGTGAGCAATGTATTGCGAGCTCCGCCAAGCTTCTTAAATAGGTTTTAGCTTAAAGGCTACTTGATCTTGATACATTTGATTTCCTTCGAATGATTCTATATATTCAGAGCTTAACTAGCCTGATAATTTAACAATTTGGCACACCCTTCCTTAACAAGAAGTTAGGAGGTTCGCTACTTTCATTAATCCTTGATTTTTCTGCCGATTACTGGCATCTTACAGATGATTATGAATTTGCGTGATCTTATTTGTTGTTTCTAATGCAACTTTCAGATCCTGATGATTGGACTTACCAATCTATTGTCTCAACAATAGATGTTTAACATTCCATCTATACAAGGTCTCCAAGGAGCAGCCTTGATGCTTATATATCAACTATTATAGAAAAGCTTCTCTTGATATGGTTATTCCAACCACTGCTTAACCAATCTTAAGGAGTAGCTAATCCTTACCGTTAGTCGAACAAATCGACGATCCTGGGTAGTTGATGGCGATTTTTAATCGTTGTCTAATTAAGGTTTCGGTAAACAATGCCTAAGCAAAATGAACCGTCTTTCATAATTTACTATTCGGAAATCTCAGGATACTGAGTTAGGCTTTATGAATCTATATCTTAAAACTACTTAACCAGGGTTTTCGATTCTTCCAATAATGGTACTAGCTGTCTTGGAAATTTCATAATAATGCAGCCCTAAGTGGGATATAAATCTTAACGCTACTGCCTCTCGGGAGGTAAACAGGGTAGCCTTAGGAGAAGATAATCAAGGTACAAGGAGATTACAGAGATTTCCATATCTCAGGCTCCAGTTCACTAATCAACGCTTGTGTCTAATAAGTGACACATTTATGTTATTAGTCCACGAATTTCTTAATCGGGAACATTTCCTTGGACAATTTCATTCTGGATATCTCCTTTGAATACTATTAGTTGACTTTAGTACCATATGATTATTGGAATATCTTTGTGGTCCCATGCATTAAACCTCCATACTGATCAGGCATGGAAGTAATCTATGGGACACACTAGGATACGCCAATCCTCATATGGCACTTTTATCAAACATAGTTTGGCATTCGCAGGCGATAGAAAAACAATGAGAAAATAATTAAAATAACATATTTTGTCGTACTCTATGCGAAGAAATAGTACTCTTTAGATTTTTCGGAAGGATTCCTTGCCGATACTAGAAGAATCGGTTACTATGGTTTCCTTGGTAAGGTATACCTTGTGGATAATATAAAAGTTTGCTAAGCTTATGGTTTATGCAGATTTATTATTGCCTGTACTAAATCAGGACACTTAGCAGAAGTTATCATTGGTAAATGACAAGGATTGTTCTTGATGACTTCATGAACTGCCTCTTGGCATTCATCAGGTGAGTTCAGGCATTTCTTCCTTTAGCCTTTCTAGGCTTAGCTGCACCTTCCTTGGCAGCTTTATGGAATCTAGTTCTGATGTGGCCTTACTCACCACAGCCGTGATAGACTGCATTCTTATTAGATCAAGAGTTTTAAGGCTTGAACGTAGTTCTTCACCTTTGGACAGGGAATCATAGACTACAACTGTCATCGTCTTGAAAGGCGATTCACTTGACAGAAAGGTAAACCAATTAACATCACTAATGGATGTCTATATATAATTATCGTATCTAATGATATTAGTCATGATCACATCGATCATATTGACTATTAGGTTTGGGTATAATCCCACCATTTTGAATAGGGGATTATAAAGATCACCACTATTTTGTCTTATCGACAGTAGAATAAAGTATAGCCCGTAGGCAATTCATCACTAGGGATGTCAATATTATGAATTTATGATCATCATATTGATGATACTAGTCAGGATCGCAATGATCATATAGACTATTAGGCTTGAGCGCAGCTCACTACCTTAAACAGGGGATCATAGAGATCGTAATGTTTGTGTCACAAATGGACAATATAATATGGCCCGTAGGCGAAACATCACTAATGGATGTTTACAATGGGTTCATCATTTTAGATGATATAAGTCAGGATTGCATTAATCATATCAACTATTTGGCTTGAGCATAGCTCACCACCTTAGACAAGGAATCATAAAGATCACAATGTCAATGTCTCAGATGGACAATTTATTATAGCCCGTAGGCAAAACATCTTTTCTTGTCAGGGAGTTGTAAGCTACCACTGTCATTAGTCTCGGAGGACGTTAATTATAGCCCGTAGGAATTTCCCTCCTAAGGGATATTTATGTTATGATCATCTTTTCAGATGATATTAGTCGAGATTGTTTGGATCATACCGACTATTATGCTTGGACCTGGTCCAACATTTTTAGACAGGAGGTCAAAGACCACCACTGTCGTTGTCTTATCGGACAACAAGTTTAGCCCGTAGGCACTTCATCACTCACGGGTGTTTATAATATGATCATCTTATAAGATGATATAAGCCATGATTCCTAGATCTTAAGGCAAATTAGGAATTTAAAAATTTCCCATATAGGGATGACTGTTATGATTTTATCGAATCACATTTGTCATGAGTGCTAACACGTTCTTAGGTGTTAACAAGGATCTGAATCCCTTGAGTAGGTTTCACCATCTTGGCCGCGTAGGCTAGGTTTCACCTTTAAGATTCTTTTTAAAATGCATATTGGCAGGGGAGGAAGGATATTTACTTTATCTAGGATTTTTATCATAAATCCTAATTTACAAGTTAATAATAGCACAAATGGCCTAGTCGCGTAGACAAGTTTAATTTATAATCCATGATTTCGGAGAATCGAGGCATTAAGGTTTGAATCAAAGTTCATTACATTTTCTTGACAGGGAGTTGTAGCTACCACTGTCTTTTGGCTCATGTAGAAATGAGAGCAAGGCCCGTAGGCGTTATATTACCACGTATGGTCAAAATATGATCATCTTAATTGATGATTTAAACCCATGATTCAGAGATCATTCAGTTGGGTTAGAAATCTTTTGGATAGGTTTTACCGTCTTGGCCATGTCTGCAATGACATTTAGGCTAGGTTTTACCATCTTGGCCATGTCTGCATTGACATTTAGGCTAGGTTTTACCATCTTGGCCATGTCAGCATTGACATTTAGGCTAGGTTTTACCTTTAAGATTCTTTTTTAATAATTAACGCAGAACAATTTCTAAATTGAAATGTTAATAAGGATCTAAATCTAAATTGAGGAACTGCCATCTTGGCCGGTCTTAATATAACCCGAGGCTAGGTCTTGTCCTTTTAGATTTTGCCATTTTATTATAATGGTAGATCTTGCAAAAAGGAATGTTACTAAGGATCTGAATCTAAATTGAGGAACTGCCATCTTGGCCGGTCTTAATATGACCCGAGGCTAGGTCTTGTCCTTTTAGATTTTGCCATTTTATTATAATGGTAGATCTTATAAAAAGAATGTTAATTTTCATTTATTTCATGTTTAGAATGAAGGTTTAAACTTAATCATTCCACTATATAAAAATAAAAGTATATAGTTGCCCTAAGCGGGACTTGAAAGGAATAGTGTTGTCCTCGAAGGGACTGAAAAGATAAATATGTCCTTATAAGGACTATTGAGGAAACGATTTTCAGCAAAGGAGTTTCTTCTTCATTCAATTCCTGAATGCTTTCTCCTTGGTTGCATGTCTCATCCTGGTCGCGGTACGAAGCTCAGCATTTCAAGGCTCCAGACGTGGAGAATTTTTATTACAGCTTCTTCGCTTGGCGACGTATCCAATTAAAAATTTGGAAGCAAAATTTCCAGATTAGGATTGAGAATAATCCTATGTTAAGTCTAGACTCAGAAAGTCAAAGAATGTGCTATTGTGTCATTGAGATTAAACAAAAAAAAAGCTAGTGTTTAATTCACTCAATGTTGGCTCTGATACCAACCTGTCACACCCCGGATTCCACGTGTCACCGGTGGGCCCGGTGGGGAGTATCGTGACGTAGTTGGCAACATAATAGTCAAACAACACAATATATAAATGCACAACGGAAGCAAAAGATAAATATTATTACATTCCGAATATAAAGTAATATCCAGTATTACAACGGAAAGTAAAGGATTCACAGGCGGATCTTAAAACATATCATTTGTTCAACAGACTTTAGACGCCTAGAACTTGCAAGATTCCTTATTAGCGCCCTGAGCTTCCAGCCAATTACGTTCAGTACCTGTCACTTAACCTTTTTGGAAAATACGTCAGTTTTCACTGGTAAATACACTCAACCGACTCATTTGAAAAGAGTTTAAGAAAATTGATTTGAATGCACGTGGCACAAAATATCTTTTATAATTTGATTAAAATGCACAGAGGCAAAATTAACCTTTTTAACTTGGAACAATTATATTTATAACCTTGTATACATATTTACATGTTCGTTGTACGTTCAGGGCCCGATGTAGAAACCGAGTCAGATTAACCGACACACCACAAGTATAGGCCCACATGGAAGTGAGATATCGTTATTACTTAAGCAACTGTCAGGTGTATGCCTACACCCCGTGCTTAAGACGTGTCCATTTTATAATACAATGATGTCAAGGATATCCGGGACATGGTCATTAACCCCTAAAGGCTTTTATTTCAAACAATACATATTAAACCGGGTTACCTCAATAATTTAATCACAATCCGATTAAACATTCAATACCCGACCAAGCGGTATCATTATACCGTATTCCAAGCCCGTATAGGGAAAATAAGTTAAGAGTATTTACCTGAGCTAGCTCCTGTCTTAAATAGCAAGAATTTAATAACTCAGCCGTATTCACTTAAGTAAGCGTAGCTACCATTTACCGGAAGGCTCTAGTCTGGAATGATGGTATAAATAACTAATTAGAATGCTAACGGGTCTTTAATTAAGCCTAAGCTTAGACCTGTTAGTCTTACAGGAATATACGGTTCGTACGCACGATTAAGCGAAGACCGGAATAGAATGTGATTTAAACCCGACATGTTCAGAGACTTTTCTTATATGGGTATTTCATACACATTCTGGATTTTGAGATAAAACCAATAAGGTTTGACCCGTTTCGGCTAATTTATGTAAACTTGTTACATAAACCGAACCGTACGCGTAATAAGCGTGACGGGTATTCATGAGAGCTATATACAGGTTTCCTAAGTTAATTTATGCCTCAAATATGTTGTGACATCAGTAAGATGTCTTTCATTATGCCCGAAACGTATTTAAACACAAACTTTGACACGTAGGGGTAGTTTGGGCATTTAAAAGGTTATAAAAGAGTTTAAGTATTTACCTGAGTTACAGGTCTGATATAATCAGCAAAAATACTTATTTTTATAAGTTATAACAGTAGGATATTTTATATATGTTAAATTTATCAATTATTACCAAACTATGCACCGTAGGGGCATTTTGGTAATTTCACATAAGCCGAAAAGCTCAAAACCGAAGTATGAGTTAAACAACTTTTTCTTACTGTTAAAATATTATGATTTGCCTAAAATATCAGTGGGTATTAACCCTTGTATGTTTAACATAGTTTTAATACATACTATGCGTGAAAAACGCTTAATAAGGCGATTAGAAGCCGTTTCCGAGTTCTACCGATAAGGCTGATATTTTTATTATTCCAGAAGGCTTAAAATAATTTATTTATCATATGTAATCAGTAGCAAAAGGTTTAGAGTCGTTTAGATATGTAAAACTCATTTTATAGCCCGTAAGGGCAAAAACCGACAATTACCGGATTAAGCCTACGCCTATAAGTTATGCTCAGCCTAAAATTAATTAAAAATCTTTAAAAATCCCAAAATAATATATTACATCAGTGGGTAATAAGTTTGATACCAAAAAGTAGGCTTAACTAGGCTATACGCTAATTACGCCGTTTAATTAACATAAAGCCTTCAATTTACGCTAACGAGCATAACTCTTAATCTACACCTCAAACTGATGTCAAACTTTGCATACAAGTTTATATATTAGCAATTAAAGTTTCTACTCTTTTACATTTTCAAAAATCACGTTTTAAGGTAATAAGGGCATAATGGTCAACATATGGGCAATTAACGGAATCATGCTTATTAATTGGTTAACTAATGAACCATGGTGTATAATCACAGAGGGTTATACTAGCATGTAACCTGGTCCAAATGAAGCTCTTAGGTATTTCTAAAACATACCGTAACGGGTCAGAACTGAAAGTCAAAGTAAAAGTCACACTATGCGACTTCCGGTTCCGAACCGGGTCTAAACAGGAAATTGTCGGGTTGAACATGTTTAGACATGTTCTTACACTAATTACCAAGTTATATTAATGATCAAACAGGTTGTATGTGTTCTACATTGCTAATCATGCATAAATTAGAATTTAAGTATCCTGTTGACTTTTTCTTAACAAGTTTGACCCGACATTTGACCTAGTTAGAGTGGGAATCAGGGGGAACCCTTTTGAGGGTTTATTACCCACATAATTACCAACTTATAACTACTTTCACTTCGACTAATCACTGGACTAACAATGATTAATCGTTAAGTCAACCGTTAATTACGACAGTTTGACTTTTAAGCTAAAACTAAGCTATAACTTAATTAAGAAAGGATTAGTAAACTTACTGAGTCCTATGCTTGATTAGGAAGGTCTTGTGTCTGCTCTTAAGCTCCCAAAGGCTCCAGAATTGCACAAGAGATGAATGATCAAATGGTTGCAACTTCATGCCCTTTTATAGTGATTTAATTACCACAAAGTGTTGACACACAAGTCTACAACCATCCACAAGTCACTAACAAGTGTCCCTAGATGTTTAGGGGTGGTTTAGGGGCCAAGCATGAAGAGGCAAATCGATTTAATGGCAGTTGCAAGGCTAAGGCAGACAAGAGATCAAACAAAATCACAAATCTGTCCAGATGAGGCAGTCGCGTAGCGCGACTGCAAGGAGTGTAAGGCTCGCGCTACGCGAGCATGTGAGGTCAGCCAACATTATTTTTCCTTAATTGCAGTTTTGGTCCCTGGCCCTTCTAAAGGTCGCTTTCATGTCTTGTTTTGCACATTGAGCCCTTGAAATTAACATATAAGGGCTTTAAGACATTTACCCACTTTGTTAAGTCCCCGGTTAACTTTATTGTTACCCGAAAAGTCCTAACTTTCAACGTTGACGCTTTAACCCCTCGCACACGAATTTGATCATAACTTTCTCATACGATAACGAAACCTTATGAAATTTATGTCGTGCATTCTAGTGAGCATAATTTACCGTTACAAAGCTTCGGGTTTGTCAAAAGGTCACTCAGAGGTATAATTTAAACATGTTGACACAATTAGCCCCTTTAGTTTGTAATCTCTCACTTTTAGCTTCGTATGATCCCTGATTTATTCGTTTGAAGGTATGAGCATCATGTAGGGTTAATATGAAGTATAGTTATTCACTGTTGACATTTTGAACACGTATATTCACATGCTTTTCATGTTTGTCAACTTTAGTCCTTCTAGAGTATTATTTCACACGTTCAAGCTTATGACACGTGTCAATACATTATAGGACGTGAATTTTCGAGGTGTTACATGACTCGTCTCCCAACCAAACCCAACAGTCTTTCGACCCAGTTGGCACAGTCCTTGCTGCAAGATCCTGGAATTCCTGCCACTCGAACAATTCCTCGGTCGCCTCTGAGTTTTTAGACCAAAACCAACGGTTGCCATCCTAACCCAACCTATCTGCCACTCTACATAATTTTTATGTTTCTAACTCAAAAATCTCGGCCACTTATCTTTAAGCGCCATATAACCCATCCATAAGTCCACCCAAAATCGAATATCCCTCCCATTCCCAATCTTACCTTTAATGAAATTATGAAAACTTATACCATTTATCATCAAATTGTTACCCAGTTTCATAATATTGTTCCAACAGCCCGTAATTAGTGGATTATGGGGTAAAAGCTGCCACCCTCTCGCTTTAAAGTGACATGCTTCGATCACTCTCCTCCACAGGCTTTGATCCTCGACCTTAAATCTCCAAATCCATTTAGACAAAAGCGCTTCATTGACACCTTTAAGTTTGTTTATACCCAACCCCCTAAATTTTTAGGAAGAGCCACCCGGTCCCACGCCACCCAATGGGTCTTATTAACATCACTAGACCCCGCCCAAATAATTTTTTTCATTTTCCTTCCAATGCGTCTATAACCCCCATAGGCGTCTTGTATAAGGAGAAGAAGTAGATAGGAAGACTTTCCAAAACCGCCTTAATTAAGGTGAGCCTTCCCCCTATCGACAGAGTTTTAGCTTTCCATGAAGAAAGCCTATTATCAAATATTTCTATGATAGGTTTCCAGTTATTTATTCGATTCATATTGGCACCTACTGTTATTCCCAAGTATGTTAACGGTACATCTTCTCTTTTACAACCTAAAACGTCTGCCATAAAAGATACTTCCCCATCTCTACCCCAATCCCAAAAATGTTTAATTTATTCAAATTAATCTTAAGGCTAGAACACATGTAAAAGACTAAGAACACGAGATACACATACCACATTTTCTCTACTCCACTTGCCGAGGATCAAAGCGTCTTCGGCATAGAAAAGATGAGAAAGAACCTTGCCCCCGTTAGGAGTTTGAATTCCTTTGAAGATTCCAGCTTCTTCAGCTTTAAAGAAGATACACGATGACTATAAGGAAAAGAAAAGGAGATAAAGGGTCCCCTTGCCGAATTCCTTTAGTGAATTGGAATTCATATGTAGGCGCCCTGTTGACTAAAACCGAGAATCTGGTTGACTCAAGAATCCCTTTAATCCACTTGCACCAAATAGGAGGAAAACCCATCTGACCCATGATATCTAGAATACCAATAAGAAATAAGCAATGTCTAGAATACCAATAGGGTGGTGGTCTATTGGCAAAGGCAAAGCTTAAAAAAGTAATGTCTAGAATAAGGTAAATGGTTTAATATTATTGACTTGAGGTTTGACCGTTGCTTTTTCGTTCCCCTGCTCTTTTTAATAGAAGTTTTTACTTAACTTCATCTTCTTCGTTGTTTTAATAAAGTAATCTTCTATGTTCTTATCAAGGAACACCGACGATCAGAAATTTTCGTTTTCATCAACAGTAAAATTTCATATCATCTTATCTTCATCTATACTCAGAGGTATCTTAACATTTTCTTAGAGGTATCCCGGTAAATAAAATGGAGATTTAAAAAAAAATACACTTCAACAAGTAAGTTTAGAGGTATTTCGGCCAAGCCCTAGCCCCATATAGATCCGCCCCTTGTATCTCAATAGCTTCAACTTTCAAGAATGTTAGAGCCCATCCCGAAATCTCACGAACTCTAATTTTATACGATACATCGTCAATCTACTCTCACTACCCGCCTCACTATTAGTTTTTCCTTGTTTATTTCTTCTCCCTCCACTCACATTTTACTTTGAGCTCATCCATGATGTGTATCTTTGGTTAGTTTTTCATTAAAAAAATGCTACAATGGCTTTAGGAGGCAAGTGGTAGTAAATTTTATTATTTAGGAAAATCACTAAAATAGGCCCATTGACAAATAGATTAATGAAAATATTCTTCACTTCTTTGAATTGCCAATATAGCTTTGATTTTCCCGCGCCACATGGCACGACAAATATTACTCCCTTGCGCCAACTTTAATATGCAATTTTGCTCTTACGCCAACCCTTCATCTCCTACGCCAAACCCTTCACATCTTGTGCCGACCCATTCTCTCCGGTGCCACCACATTTCCTGCGCCAAATAAACACATGTCTATCTTTGATTAAGTGGTAATTTAACAATTTTTATGACTATTTTGATAATTTTTCTAGCAAACATGGCTATTTTGGTGATTTTAGGACTAGATAACTAAGTTTTTAACTGTAACCTTTCATTGTTACCTAAACAGTTGAAACTTTATAAAGAAAAAAAAAGTAAATGTTGGATAATTGGAAATTATAAAATAAAGTATATTCTAATATATATGGACCTATGGTGACGATATCATAATATCATATTATCCCTATATTAATCTACAATTTTCTTCTCACTCTCAATTATACTATTCAATTTTCTACTACTTTTTAAGGCTACATGTACTTTTCTTTGATGCACAATCCATTAGCCCTTTCTCATCCCTTACAAGCTTTATATTTTGTGGTTTTTTTCCACTTAGTTGACATCTTTGTTTGTATTTATAGAAATGGTGTCAACTCATTAAAGTGACATGTTTTATTTTTATTTCTTTTATTTAGTTCTATATTAAAAAGTCAAAAAAAAGCTAACATGAATCCTTTTTGTTATATTATGACTATATTATGTATTTTTTTTTTTTGCGTTTCGAACCTGTCATGGAGCACAGGTGATAGAAATAACGTCTTAATTTCCTTGTTTATTTCTTTATACGTTTTACTTTTCGGTCTAAATTTGGCGAGTTACATTCCGCAACATGCGTGCGTTGTTGAACTTTTGTACATCTATTTTTTCGGTTTAACGGTCCTGCCACAGCGTGCGGGTCCTAAAAACTCAATATAAAATAATTATTAAGTATATCAATATGGACCTATGGTGGCGATTATGTACACGATGTCAATTATACAGGCCTTTGGACCAAAACTAGCTTTATCATTGTTTCAAGTATTTATAGTCGTCTAAATGTGACTTCTTAAGTATCACTTGTACAAATATCACTTATATAACGTAACAAGCAAAATCCACAGTCAGCAACAAGTCGATCATAGGACGAAGTAGATTTTCAAACGTTCGAGGGTATCAAATTTAATCGTCGCCAACATGGACCGCCCTGAAAGCGCCAACGAGAACATTCATCCACTGAGAAACCGAAAATCAAATATTCTGGCATCTGAATCCACTCATGATGCAATTGTTGGTAAACAAATCACTGGCAAATCCCTTGGAGCTACGTTGGATGTTATTTACCGATATTCAAAAGCATACGTGCTTATAGGAACGGTATACCTTTATAACACGTTAAATGCTTTCAAACTTTTTTTTCTATCTTAACAACGCATTTGTTATGAAATGAAACCGTTGCAAGTAGGGCTGCAAACGAATCGAACGAACACAAACGAGACCTTGTTCGTGTTCGTTTGTTAAAGAATATATGTGTTCACGAACAGTTCATGATGTTGGGTTAATCTTGATGTTGCGGGTTATTTACGGGTTAAGTTCAGACCTAGTACGGGTCAAGTCGGTTACCGGGTTTATCCGATACGGGTCAGGAGCTGCATGGGCTGCAAGAGATGACCGTTGAGAAGAAGTATCCGTTGGAAAGTGACATGGAATTGGTTGCATGTGACCGTTGGAGGGGTTGAGAAGAAATGGTCAAGTTTGACCGAGTAAATTGGAGAGATCATGGGCATGCAGTTTTACGTGGGTTGTTTTAATAATTTAGCATGTGTTTTTTGTTTATTATAAATACCTGTTAGTTGAGTAGTTCAATGTACCCCTTTTCTTTGAGTGAATACAGTAGTTTTTCGTTTGTTTGTTCACTGCAAGTTTCCACCTTCATAATATATAGAGTTGTGAGTGTGTGCTAGGGGCCTGTAACCAACACATGAACACTTGGTAAAGGAATAAACTTGTTCGTGTTTGTTTGTTAATGTTTGGCAACGAACGAAAACGAAGGTTGATGAATACAAATAGAAACAAACAAGCACAAACACGGTTTCATGAATAGATCATATAATACACTAACACTTATTAAATATTTTATTTGTTGGGATCTTGTAATATTTAAATAAAATATAAAAACGAAACACTAATGAATTATCGAACACGTTATCGAACGTTTACGAACATAAATGAACGAACGCGACCTTTGTTCATGTATGTTCATTTAACTAAATGAACGAAATTTCTTGTTCGTGTTCGTTTGTTTAATAAACGAACGAACACAAACAAACTTCCCGCCGAACGGTTCACAAACTGTTCGCCGAACGTTTGATTCGTTTACAGCCCTAGTTGCAAGGTATAAGACTTGTCCACATTGGTTATACAAGCAACAAATGAATGTACGTGGGGTTCATTACTTCATTTCATAGACCTTTTTTTTGACATTAAATATACACTCATTAAAATCGAATTAAACTATTTTGCTGAGCAGGTATTGTCCATTATTTCAATTTCTTTGCTTGCCGTCCAGAGTCTTTCAGACTTTACTACATCTTTTTTTCTTGGAGTTTTACAGGTTTATTTTTTTACTTCTTACAATAATGTAAATATAAAGTTCAGTTAAAACTTAACATTTTTGCACTTTAAATTATACTTCAAATGGGATTAAATTCAACATGAAAATTTAGGCAGTCATCGGTAGCTGTTTGGCCATTTCGTATATGGCGGCCATCAATCAACTCTCGGATATTGAAATCGACAAGGTTAACAAGCCATACTTGCCATTGGCATCAGGCGAACTTTCGGTTAAAGCAGGCATCCAAATCACTTCTTTGTATGCAATTTTGGTATGTCACGTTAACAAATACATAACCCATAATATTCAGGATACAATATAGTTAATTAACTATCACCTTTTTTATGCAAATCAGGGTTTCTGCCTTGCATGGAGTGTTCAATCCTGGCATTTAAGGTTATGTCTATTCTTATGGTATGCTGTTGGAACTGCGTATTCAGTTGATGTGAGTGTTTATTTGTTTTAATACATGAAGTAACTAATCCGTTTTGCAATTCAAAAGGGGGTGGCGGCGCAGCTTGTTGCCTGTTTACTTGCTAGTTGTTTGTAATTTGTTGTTTTGGCATTTTAATGAAAGTGGTATCTTCTTATTTTCAGTTACCGTTACTCCGATGGAAAAAGTATCCTGTGCTTGTAGTATTGTGCAGTTTTTTATTTCAAGGGGTGATCGTTCCTATGTTGTTGCACCTCCATGCTCAGGTTCATTATCTAAACAAACTCAAGGTCAAAACAAGATTTATCAGTGAAATAATTAACAAAAATGAACTTTACAGACAAACATACATGGAAGGACCCTCGTACTTTCAAAGCATGCTATCTTTGTATTTGGAATCATGGGCATTCACTCGGTAGTGATGGTAGCATTTAAGGTATGCAAATGTTGATACTTAGGGGCTGTTTGACAACTGCTGAACCAATAAGAGGTCTGAACCATTAAGTGTTGAATCAGTAAGGGGCTGTTTGTTTGGGTCTGAATGGCCTCATTCAGAGGCTAGCCTCTGAATCGGTCAGAGGCTAAGGTGTTTGGTTCACCCAAATAAACACATCTGAATGAAACCATTCAGACTGAATGGTTCAGACATATTTGATGTCTGAATAGAACTGAATAGAACATATGACATGTATACCCTTGCCCTAACCACATCTCTTCTTCCACACAGCTGCATCTTCTTCCCTTCCTTCCACCATCGACCTCCTCCACTCCAAACCTCCACACACTCGCCGCCCTGAAGAGAGTTTTTAGAGAGAGAAAGAAGCAGAGAGTTTTTAGAGAGAGAAGCAGAGAGTGTGAAGATGGCGAAGTGACCTGAAGATCGGAGCTGAAGATCGGAGCGGAGACCGGAACTGTAAGTCGGAAGCCGGAACGGGGAGCCGGAGACCGGAACTGAAGATCGGAGCGGGAAGATCGGAGCGGGAACCTGTGATTGATGCTGCTCGTAACTGGAAGCCGGAACGGGGAGCCGGAGACCGGAACTATAAGTCGCCGTGGAGAATCGAAGCCGGAACGGTCGCTCGGAGCTTTTGGAAGACCGGAGTGTCTTTTTGAAGTTGGAAGCCATCAAGCTTCTTGTCCATGTGTGTTTGCTATGGTTGGGGAACTGATCGAATGGGGATTTTAAAAGGGCCAGATATTTTAGAAACAATAAACAATGATAATCTGTAAACATATCGAGCACGCAAGTGAATCCATGAAAAAAACAATGTTTATCCAAATCAGAATTAGGGGATTCAAGTTGGGGTTTGATTAGTGGTGGAAGAAAATAATGCAAAAAAGAAAAGTTGAGAGAGACAGAGAACTAATGGCATTTTGACAGAGAACTAATGGCATTTTGTTTTTAAAGCTTGTTGGTATTTTGTTTTGTTCAGGGGTAAAAATGTCATTTTACACATTATTCAGATGTGCAACCAAACAACATTTTATTGGTTCAGCACTTACTGGTTCAGACCCTCTTACCCATTCAGACCTCTTATTCATTCAGCACTTATTGATTCAGATGTTGCCAAACAGCCCCTAAGGGTCTAACCATTAAGAGCTATTATAATTTTTAACCGTTTAGAGGCAAATGTCTGGCCAATTCAGATTAGAGGTCCTAACCATTCAGACTTAGTATAATGCTTAACCATTCATAGGCAAATGTCTGAACCATTCAGACATTTGCTCGCGAAACAAACAGTCTGAACCATTAAGTGCTGAACCAGTAAGGGGTCTGAACCATTAAGAGGCTCATTAAGAGGTAAACAAACGGCCCCTTAGTAATATTATTCTGGCATTGATATTGTTCTTGTATATTAACTATTGTGTTTTAGGACATTCCTGATATCGAGGGAGATAAGAGAAATGGAGTTAACACATTTGCGTCGAAATTCGGCCCTAAACGGGTTAGCTCCAAGCTATATATCTACGATAAGCTTTCGGTGCCAAGTAGGGATGAGCAAAATGGACCCGGTACCGGTACCGAACCGGTACCGGTACCGAATTTACCGAACCGGGTACCTTTTCGGTACCGATTCGGTACCCACTTTTGACATTTTCGGTACCGGTTCGGTACCGGTCCGGTACGGTACCGGTTCGGTACCGGTATTTTGCTCGTTTTTACCCTCAAATACCGGTACCGAACCGGTACCGGTACCGAACCGGGTATATTCGGTACCGGTACCAACTTTTGAGGATTTTCGGTACCGGTTCTTTCGGTACCGGTACCGGTTCGGTACCGAACCGGACCGAGCTCATCCCTAGTGCCAAGTCTAGTTAATCTTCTAATGATTTTATTGGAATTTAGAACAAGTTGGGGTTTTTTCTTTCAGGTGTTTTGGACTTGTATATGGCTTCTTGAATTGATATATGGTATATCTATATTAATAGGGTTATCATCAACCCATTTGTGGATCTGGCCAATAATGGTAACGTACATGTATACTCTAAAATCATTTTGCTTATCAGAATGCTAGTATGTGTCTCTAACAACATCTTTGGTCAACAACATGCAATATTATCTATGGACGACCTAATAATTAACATAAATGAATAAATCTAGGTTGGATACGTGTCACAATCATATTTCACCTAATAATTAACATAAATGAATAAATCTAGGTTGGATACGTGTCACAATCATATTTCACCTTATCATTTTGCCTATCAGAATGCGAGTATGTGTCTCTAATAACATGTTAAGTCAACATCATGCATATTATCTATCGACGACCTAATTTTCATTTTCAATACATACAATTTCAAGATGATGACATCATCGGGTAATAGGTCCACCACCCAATTGGGTGAAATGGGCGGCAGGCTCAACAGTGTCAGGCACCTGCCTGACACTCCCTTATTGGCCAAGCAAATTTACGATTTTATCCCGCCTTAAAATTACGACTTAGCTAAAAATTTCGATTTCGTCCTCGGTTAAAAATTACGATTTTGCCCCGTTTAATTTTACACTTTTGCCATTAGTTTTTCCCCCCTTAAAATTACGATTTTGCCATCAGTTCAAAATTATGTTCTTACCCCCACTTAAAAAAAATTTCCCTTTTACTCCCAGCTAAAAATTTTGTTTTTGCCCTCGGTTCAAAATTACGATTTTGCCCCGTATAAATTTATAGTTTTGCCATTAGTTTTTTTTCTCACAGCCAAGTTACGATTTTACCGTCAACTTAACTTTACATTTTCCCAATCGTTTTTGTTTGTTTTCCTGGTGACATTACAATTTTGCCCCCAGTGTAAAATTACAGTCGTGCCGGCAACTTCCTGGCACTCCCCGTTGGTCCATTTAGTTTACAATTTATCCCCGAATTAAATTTATGATTTGACCCTCAGTTAAAAATTACGTTTTTCCCATCGTTTTAGTTTTTTTTACCAAAACTATAAAGGTTTTTTGATTTAATTGGTTTACTACGGTCTTATCATCGTTTTTGTTTTTGTTTTTTTTTTTTTCCTAGGAAAATTATAGTAGTCTTTTTTTAATTGGTTGAGAATTATTCGGCCCTCGCCCCGCAACGCGGACGGGGCATCTACTAGTAATAAACATAAATGAATAAATCTAGGTTGGTTACGTGTCACAATTATATTTCACCCCATCATTTTTCCCACTCAAATTCCTTCACAAACCCTAAATAAATACTGTTTTATAAAGTAGGAAAAGTAACTTAATCATATTTTAATATTATTAATTTTCTTTTTATCTATTTGTAACATAGTAAATTAAGAAGTAATTATAATTTATAAAAAATTTGTATTCATCATATAAGAACATGTAACTTAGATCATACTTTTATAATAACAACTTATTAGTTAAATCCGCATAACATAACAGTTGTTCATAAGAAAAACAAATGTAATATATGACATACCAACAAAATTGTTTTCATTTACTTTAAATAAAAGTGTATTACATATTTTTCAGTATTCAACTCGTGTAATACCGGGCTATAACGGTATTTCAATGTTACTAATTAACATATGTCGGTTTTTGTGATAAAACTAAGTTATCTGAACTGTCATATGACAATAAAAATATGTCAGTTATGAAGTTTTTTACATATTATATAATTATATCGTTTCTATTTTTTGTCTCGTGTAATAGACGAGTCTATAACCTAGTAAATAATAAATAAATATAAAGTTAGACACGTGTCACCACCATATTTTACATCACCAACTTTTTCCCACCTAAATTTCTCCATAACCTTAAATAAATAAATTGTTTTATAAAATAGAAAAAAGTATGTCCTATTTTAATATTTTTTGTTTCTTTTTTTATACTCATTTTTTATATATTAAATTAACCATTAATTATGAAAAAAAAATTATTCATCATATACAAACTGTTAACTTATATAATAATTTCTAATAACTTAATTAAATACATTTGACAATTATTAATAAGAATAAAAATCAAATTTATTACATACCAATAAAATTATTTTTATTTGATTTAAATAATAGTTATATTTAAAAGATACATAATAATAATAAAATAATAGTATTATTTGTATACATTATTATATGTTATAATGTAATGAGTAAACTGCCAAAATAGTCCCTGAGGTTTGTTCACTTTTGTCATTTTAGTCCAAAATTCAATCCTTTTGAATCTGGATCCATGTGGTTTTAATTTTGTTGTCATTTTCATTCAAAAGCAAAATTTGGTTAGATTTTTCAGTT